>JAFNEN010001032.1:40000-75924 GCA_019343175.1 Oedothorax gibbosus | reverse complement strand
TCCGGACGTACAGACAGACGGACAAAAAGTATGAAAGTTGGGTATCTGAGGTCATAGCTTTCTAACAAAAAAGAATTTTTAAGATCCGATGGATAGAACCGATTTTGGAAGGGGGTACGGACAGACAGATAGACGGACAGAAAGACGGAAAGACAGACCGACATACGAACAGACAGACAGATGGACATCAACCGCATTTCAATACCTACAGTGATTTAAATGACTCAAAAATTGAATTTCAATGCTAATTCAAGGGGAAATTCGCCGACAGACAGTAGATTTATGTCCGTCCGGACGTACAGACAGACGGACAAAAAGTATGAAAGTTGGGTATCTGAGGTCATAGCTTTCTAACAAAAAAAGAATTTTTAAGATCCGATGATTAGAACCGATTTTGGAAGGGGGTACAGACAGACAGACAGGCGGACAGACATACGAACAGACAGACATACGAACAGACAGAGAGGTGGACAGACAGACAGTTGGACATCAACCGCATTTCAATACCTACAGTGATTTAAATGACTCAAAATTGAATTTCAATGCTAATTCAATGGGAAATTCGCCGACAGATAGTAGATTTATGTCCGTCCGGACGTACAGACAGACGGACAAAAAGTATGAAAGTTGGGTATCTGAGGTTATAGCTTTCTAACAAAAAAAGAATTTTTAAGATCCGATGATTAGAACCGATTTTGGAAGGGGGGTACGGACGGACAGACGGACAGACGGACATCGACCGCATGTCAATACCTACTTTTCATTTTTTTAATTCCTTCGAATTAAAAAAAGACAAGAAGTTCATAAAGAACTAAAATAGCCTACTTTCCTGTTACTTAAATACTTACTGAAGTTCTAATCGGGAAAAAAACTAGGTTCCTAAAGTAAATATCATCAACAGCCGTTTCTACACTAGATTTACACACATTAGAAAAAAAATCGAAACACAGCACCCAGCTATAATTTAAACTTCTAAAAGCCAAAATCAACTATTTTCCTTAATATTCGTTCGCAAATTAATTAAATATTATTTATCATCTGCTCGTGATTTATTTGTAGTTCGAAGAATAAATATTTATTAATTACAAAGTAATGAAACTACTCCGAACTGCATTAAAAACAAGAAATGTAAATTAAAACTAAGCATAATTGCATGCAAAAGTATGCCTTGTCGCTTTCTTGGTAGATAATTAATGAATAATCAAATAATCAAATTGTTCTACATTTTATGACGTCATTCCAAACTGATTCATGAAATTATTATTTTGCTTCAAAAATGTTTAAAAAAAGTTTCTCATGCCATTGTTGATTTGGCAACAGTGATTTAAATGACTCAAAATTGAATTTCAATGCTAATTCAATGGGAAATTCGCCGACAGACAGTAGATTTATGTCCGTCCGGACGTACAGACAGACGGACAAAAAGTATGAAAGTTGGGTATCTGAGGTCATAGCTTTCTAACAAAAAAAGAATTTTTAAGATCCGATGATTAGAACCGATTTTGGAAGGGGGGTACAGACAGACAGACAGGCGGACAGACATACGACACAGACAGACATACGAACAGACAGACAGTTGGACATCAACCGCATTTCAATACCTACAGTGATTTAAATGACTCAAAATTGAATTTCAATGCTAATTCAATGGGAAATTCGCCGACAGATAGTAGATTTATGTCCGTCCGGACGTACAGACAGACGGACAAAAAGTATGAAAGTTGGGTATCTGAGGTCATAGCTTTCTAACAAAAAAAGAATTTTTAAGATCCGATGATTAGAACCGATTTTGGAAGGGGGGTACGGACGGACAGACGGACAGACAGACAGACGACAGACGGACATCGACCGCATGTCAATACCTACTTTTTCATTTTTTTAATTCTTTCGAATTAAAAAAAGAAAAGTAGGCTAAAAATGAAAAAGTAGGTATTACATGCAGTCGATGTCCGTCTGTCGACCCCTTCAAATCGGTTCTAATCATCGGATCTTAAAAATTCTTTTTGTTAGAAAGCTATACCTCAGATACCAACTTTCATACTTTTGTCCGTCTGTCTGTACGTCGGACGACATAAATCTACTATCTGTCGGCGAATTTCCATTGATTGCATGAATTCAATTTTGAGTCATTAAATCACTGTAGTATTGAAATGCGGTGATGTCCACTGTCTGTCTGTCCATCTGTCTGTCTGTTCGTATGTCTGTTGTTCGTATGTCTGTCCGTTGTCTGTCGCCTGTCGTCGTTGTCTTCTGTCTGTACCCCCTTCAAATCGGTTCTAATCATCGGATCTTAAAAATTCTTTTTTTGTTAGAAAGCTATGACCTCAGATACCCAACTTTCATACTTTTTGTCCGTCTGTCTGTACGTCCGGACGGACATAAATCTACTATCTGTCGGCGAATTTCCCATTGAATTAGCATTGAAATTCAATTTTGAGTCATTTAAATCACTGTAGGTATTGAAATGCGGTTGATGTCCATCTGTCTGTCTGTCCATCTGTCTGTCTGTTCGTATGTCTGTCTGTTCGTATGTCTGTCCGTCTGTCTGTCCGCCTGTCTGTCTGTCCGTTTGTCTGTCTGTCTGTACCCCCCTTCCAAAATCGGTTCTAATCATCGGATCTTAAAAATTCTTTTTTTGTTAGAAAGCTATGACCTCAGATACCCAACTTTCATACTTTTTGTCCGTCTGTCTGTACGTCCGGACGGACATAAATCTACTATCTGTCGGCGAATTTCCCATTGAATTAGCATTGAAATTCAATTTTGAGTCATTTAAATCACTGTTGCCAAATCAACAATGGCATGAGAAACTTTATTTAAACATATTTGAAGCAAAATAATATTTTCATGAATCAGTTTGGAATGACGTCATAAAATGTAGAACAATTTGATTCTTTGATTATTCATTAATTATCTACCAAGAAAGCGGCAAGGCATACTTTTGCATGCAATTATGCTTAGTTTTAATTTACATTTCTTGTTTTTTAATGCAGTTCGGAGTAGTTTCATTACTTTTGTTATTAATAAATATTTATTCTTCGAACTACAAATAAATCACGAGCAGATGATAAATAATATTTAATTAATTTGCGAACGAATATTAAGGAAAATAGTTGATTTTGGCTTTTAGAAGTTTAAATTATAGCTGGGTGCTGTGTTTCGATTTTTTTTTCTAATGTGTATAAATCTAGTGTAGAAACGGCTGTTGATGATATTTACTTTAGGAACCTAGTTTTTTTCCCGATTAGAACTTCAGTAAGTATTTAAGTAACAGGAAAGTAGGCTATTTTAGTTCTTTATGAACTTCTTGTTCTTGTATACCTCACACACATGTGTTTGATAATGACTATTAATTTACACCACGTAGTATGAGTATTAAAAATTTTAATTTGAAAATAACAACGTCTACTCATTAAGGAAAAGGCTCACATTTTAATTAAATATAAAATGTTTTAAATATTTTTTAGGTCATCCAGCTCATTTGTACTTGGAATTAAGTATTTTGGATATCGACAGAATTGAAGAAGGTCGAATGGTATGATTATTTTCTTTATATCGGAAAGAATTAGAACAATTTTTATCGATAAATTGAAGATAGTCGGTGGTATTTTAATAAGTATATGAGATATCATATCGAAAAAATATTAATATTACTATCATGAGATACAATTTATAACGTGAAATTTATAAGAAGAATAATTGAGTCCTGTATAAAAATGCAAATTTTGAAGAAAAAAAAGAGCAGTATTTAGACTCTTTTTTTGTAATATTCATCACTCTGATTTAGTTTTAAAAATATTTGAAAGAATTGAATAATTGAAGTTTTTATTATTTTTTCGAAATTGTAAGAATTGGAAAGTAGGGTGTAGACGTCGTAGAGATTTCTGTTCTCCTCGACTATAAACTTCCGTTCCGCCAACTTTGATTCAATTCAGTTATTTAAATTCATCAAGCAGGGAGACATGAAGGGCTTTGGTATTAACTTAAATAGACGAACAAGAGGACATGGCCAAAAACTAAATATCCTGCTTCCAATAAAGAGGCAAGAAAACATTGTTTTTACAATAGAGTTGTCAATGAGTGGAATGTTTAACCATATTATGTTGTTTATTCGAAGAGAGTAGAAGAATTCAAAAAGAACCTCAATAGTTATTGGATGCTGAAAAAGAATTTGAATTTTTCGGAACAACCTTGCCAGGCCTCTAGCCTGTTTTTGGTCGACAATTTGTGTTTTTGTATTTAAAAAATTGCATTTAAAAAAAAGTATGACATCAGGGACCTATATTGTTCGATTTTCGTTCTAACTTCCAACCTTAAAAATTCCTTCTTGTTTGAAAGATATGTTTTACTCTTTTTGTTCGCCTGTTGTCTGTACCATAAGAATTTCAGTGAGTATTTAAAGTAACAGGATCGTAGGCTATTTTAGTCTTTAAAAGCTTCCTGCTTTTCTTCAGTTCAAAAAGTATAACATACTAGTTAACATCCCTAACAGCCATGTGACGAAAAGCGATATCACATACAAGTCACTGAAGATCGCTGTGATGTCACATTCAAAGTCACTTTTTTGTCACATAGAAATTGAATGTCCGCTTTTGTTACGTATCTTCTACGTAACATGGATATCGATGATATCGCAGCAAAGTCGCATTGCGACTTGTATGTGACATAACTGACTTCTGCGACTAGTATGTGATTTACCCAACTGAAAATAAACAACAGTAAAATTTTTCTTGTGGCGCCATCTAGTGAAATGTTTTTAAATCTCACAAAGATAAATAAAAATAATTATCAGGAAGTTGCGTCGTATTTATACCCAAGTAGGAAGGCAGGAGCACGGGATTTGATCTGGGGGTATTTGTGTAGCTGTTCGGCGCGCTGCCAACTGCGCTATTGGAGCTGGCAAATTGAAGCGCGTTTTAAAATTAGGAATGGTATATCTTATAATTAGAACATACAAAATTACACACTCCATGGATTCGATTATAGTCAATAAATTTGATTCATGATTTTGCGTACAATTTGTCTATGATTTTTATTTAAAAATATTTAAATTAGATTTAATTAATTGTTCTTAGGTGGTAATAAATAAATTGGATGCAAATTTTGTGAGTTAGAAAAAAAAATATATCTTAAGAATTCCTTTAAGATTAATTTATTTTTAAATTTTCTATAAAAAGGTGAGAGCAAACTGAAATATTAAGCAAATAATTTTTAAATCTGCTTTTTTTTTGTTTAAATTTTACTGTCTCTTTATATAGGTGGCACTATTTTCTTCTTTTTTGCAAAATCAAATCAAAATCGTCCATGGAAATCGGAAAAAAGAATTTGAATCGCCAATTATAGCTTTGATATCGTTTCTGAATTTTTAGAAGTTACAGATTAAAAAAATCTAGATCTGCGATTTGAACTTAGCTAGATTACAAAAAAAAAACTCATTACTAAATTTAATGTAGTAAACTTATTTTAAATTTTCCTGGAAACTTAAGAATATTTTGCCAACACAAAAATTTTTTTTTTTTTTGCAAACATTTTGTCCACAGGAAGGCACAACAAAAATGTACCTGTTTTACATGCGTAAAATATTAAGCTAATTTGCAAAAAAACTGTAAATGTTTACATTAAAAATTAAATGTTTTTCCACGAAATATTCTAACAATTTTTAGCTGGGATACAATTACTACAAGTGTAAAATATCAAAACTAATTTCAAAAATGAAGAGCAATTTTAAGATAAAGATTCACTACAAAAAAATTTACAGTATTTTTGGGGTTAACGCACACATTATTTTTTAAAAATAACTTCAAATAAACTTTAGATTAGTTTTTAAAAAAATAGCTGAAATACTTTAAGCCAAGATGAAACTACGAAAAATCTACAGTACTTTTGCAGTTAACCAGCTTATATATATTCTTAATAGATCACTTCAAATCACCTTTAGATAAGTTAAAGTATTTAAAATCAAGATGGCCCTTCAAAAAAACTACAGTATTTTTGCAGTTAACAGCCCACAGTAACCTTTGAAATAAATAACTTCAAATTAACTTTAGATTTTATTGCAAAATAACTGAAGTTTTTTTACAGTCGACATTCTTCTACAGAAAATCTGCAGGTGACTGTAGAAATACTTCAAAATCACTTGCAGATTCTTCAAAATATTGCAGCAATGTCGTATTGCGACTTGTATGCGACCTAGGTGACTTGCGTGGCGAATTAGCGACGAACTTGACATCGCAGCAAGCAAGGTCACATAGATCATGTTGCAGCCATATTGGTATATGGGACAAAAATGGGATATCACATACAAGTCACAGCACAATGCCACTGCAATATCATATTGTGATATCACTGGAATATCACATACAAGTCACATTGTGACGGGGATTAAAGCAACATCGCTGTGTCATCACATACATGTCACAATGTAATGTCACTACAAGAGCAAATTGCGACATCTGTGGGATATCCCTATTGTGACTGGGATTTAGATGACATCACTGCGATATCACATACAAGTCACAATATGATGTCACTGCAAGATCGCATAATGACATCCTTTTGATATCGCATACCAGTCACATTGTGACGGTGACTTACGCGATATCACTGTGATGTCACATACTTGTCACATTGCGAGTGTGACCTAGAGTGAAAAAAAATTACGTTGCAGCGACGTAACTGTGACAAACCTGGCTGTTACGGATACTAGAAAAAAGCTTTCAGTTGACTTTAGAGAAATTCCATGTAAAGCTAGCTAATGTATCTTGTATACACATTTATTAAAGCCATTTTGAAGCATGACATTTATATAAATAGAGGGTAGAACTAAAGTACTTCTAATCTGAAGTATTCTATTAAAAGAGAGAAAAAGGAACTATTTATAAAAATGTTTTCGATGAAAAACAGAAAGGTTACATATACATCATACTCTCCTAGGAATTTAGCCTTCAAATGTATATCGAAGAGAGATGGAACGATTGGCGACTAAACCTGAGTTCGTATGTGGGCGAAAATGCGGTATCATTTCCCCAAACTCTGGTGCAGGACTTGTGGGTTCCGGACTTGGTGTTCGACAACGCAAAATCAGGAGTCCTTTTCGATCTCTCAGTACCCAATACTAATGTAGCGGTGTATGAAGATGGAAGTCTTGCTCGTACTTCAAGGTAAAACTTTAGGAAGTTTATTTTGATATAAAAAAATTTAATTAAAAGTTTAAACAATCCCGACAATCCCACTTTTTGAAATTGGTTCGAATATTTTTTTTTAATTTTCAAAATTTTACACAAAATATTCGAAGCAATTTCAAAACGTTGGAAGATATAGAGACCTGTAAGTTATCTACAATTATTATTTTAAAAAGAAAACGTTTGTAAAAATATTCAATACAGCCGGAGAAATGTGGTAGAGAAAACATTTTTTTTCCTATTTGGATTAACACTGAGGCGTACTTGAGTTTGGAGACCCGCAGTCCAGCGCGCCCATTCCCCCTTAAGAAACAAATCGCAAAAAATAATCTTTAGAAAATGATGGATAATTAGGATAAGTTTGTATCAGATAGTAATATATGTAACTCATTTAACATTGCGGCCTCGAAACTTTCCCAGGTCTCAAACTCTACTAATAATGCTTAAAAGTTAACGAAACATAATATTTTATTTAAAAAATTAGCTTGAAATATGAACTTGTGGGTGTTCCGATTGAAAATCATCTTGAAATTGGAATAATTTTTAATATGGAGAAGACCACTTAATACAAATTTTGCGTCATATAATTAATTAAAATTGTGTGAATCAAGTAAAACAAAAAAAAAGTTTATTTCTCTAGGATTAATAACAACCGAAATAATTATCCTTGGTAACTTATTTTTGCGCAGCTGTATTTAACTCGAATCTACCTAAATCAAATCGGTATGTGGAAGATACATTCTGCAACTAAATTAATTATAGGATTCATAAATCGAAAAATATATTTGTAATGCGTAATTTCGAAAGAGTTACAAATTATTATGTTTTTACAGAATAAAAAATGGAGTTTAGGCTTTTTAAAATTCCACATTTAAATAGTTTCTAATGTACTTAACATGTTAATTTTTATATTATAGGTATAATCTTGTCATCTCTTGCCATATGAATTTCTTATACTATCCAATGGACACGCAATTATGTTTTATAAAAATGGCACTCTGTGAGTATTTTGATATTCGGGTTTGTGTGAATATTAAGTTCAAAATATAATTTCGTATAAATTGTCATTACAATATGGTTATAATGTAGAACGACCCAAAAATTTTTACACAATCATTTTTTCTTATTGTTGTTGTTCATGAGCACTTAAACGAGTTGGAAAGAATAAATAAATTGTGTATGTATCCCCTCGCATTAAAGCAATGTAATTAATAATAATAAACAACTACTTACGCAGAAATCGATTTAATATAGAAAAAGTGCTGCATCAAACATATTGACAAACTGTGTTGAAGGGTTAACTGATTTAAGTAGAAGAGACTAGGGCAAGTTTTTCAGCTTTTTAACTTCCACACTACGCATATAAAAATGTTTATAAAAAGTGGAAGCTTCTATGAAGGCTATGTCCATCACCCACTTTAACAGCCTCATACGTACAAATGTTTCAGACAAATGTGATACATTAAACAATTCTGCCCATCGAAACTAGAAGTCATTGAAAATCTCACGGAAAAAATCTAATTCGAAGCAGTACTTTGACTATGCTTCGAATTCGATTTTTTTTTCTTCTGAGATTTGACACTTCGTTGCATCTACGACCTGTGTTTTAGACGAGTCTAAACTATCACTCGCAAAAAGAAAGGGGGTAAGGAAGGAATTTAAAAATAATTTAAATGTATAGTGATTAAAAATGTTTAATCGTTTTACTTCTTTGGTATTTTTTTCCTCCTTTGTAAAAAAAAATCTATGATTCCAAAGCTACCCAAATAGACGGTACACGTTATAACTACGTAAAGGGTTCAATACCCAATATAACAACTACACATTCAAATTAAACTGCCAAAGAATTATAAAAAACATTAAACTAATTTATTTGGTATTAACAAATGATATACAGATTTTTAAATTTGGACGACAGGTAGGGGGAACTAGGGACATTTGACCCATAAGGATACATGAACCAATGCCTTTTTCTCAGCATTGAAAAAGTTTTATGAGTTGGAAGTGGCTTAACTTTTTTCCCTTCATTCAGCTGATTACATGGTGAAAACAACCAGCTGCATCATTGCGTAGGTGTTCAGCTATACGAAGATATACTTCTCATGCACTGAAAGTAAATTTTTGGTGCCGTAAGATTTTTCGGTCTATTTTTTTTTTGGTTAAAGGACAGATTTTTTTTAAATAGTTACTTGTTTTGTTCATTCTATTAGCTACAATTACGTGTATAATAGTGCTAATGTAATTATTCGTAAATGTCTTTGTTTTGGGGTTAATAAAAAATTGCTAATAGGGATACTTGCCCAAAACAAGTAGGAATACGTGACCCAAATAAACAACACAAAAGTAGACCGACTAACTTTTTTTTAATCACGGGAGTCCCAAAAGTAAATGACAGGGTTCTTAACGGAATACCAGATTTGTTGGGAAAGTACAAAGGAATTTTTTTAACGAGCTTAGAATTCAGTATGCAGAAAGAATTAATGGAAAATGTTTTGAATGGCCTGAAATGGATAATACATTCTAAGTTGATATTGATAAAATAAAAGAGATTCTTCAATCACCTGTGTTTTCTCTGCAAAATAAGAGAATCCCCAGTTTTGTATATCGACAAGATTTTACGTTTAAATTTGATAAGTTGGTTAATATAAGCATAATTAATGTGATTAAAATAAGAAGTAATAATTTTGTCTTAAAAAACTATAAAATCCATTTAAACTTTATAATATGATGTTAGTTTTGTTATTAGGTAAAAGTATTTTGATAATTTTAAGTCTTACTACCAAACTTTTGGGTTGGGGCACGTATCCCTAATGGGTGGGTCCATTATATATATATATATATATATATATATATATATATATATATATATATATATATAATATATATATATATATATATATATATATATATATATATTATATATATATATATATATATATATATATATATATATATATATATATATATATATATATATATATATATATATATATATATATATATATATATAATATATATATATTATATATATATATATATATATATATATATATATATTATATATATATATATATATATAATATATATATATATATATATATATATATATATATATATATTATATATATATGGGCGCCTTATATCCTTATATGGGCGCTTGTACACTGTTAAAAATTTGGCGCACAATTGCACCGGAATCCTGGAACTTTTTAGCTGCCACCACTATTTAGAACGTGGATTTACCACTTTTACGGTGCATCAAAGTTATGGTTTCACCACAAAATTGGTTATTTAACACTCCAAATCGTGGTGGCAGCTAGAAAGTTCCAGGATTTCGGTGCAATCTTGCGCCGAAATTTTTAACAGTGTAGATATTTTTTGTTTTTATTATTTATATTAAACCAGAATCATTACAAGGTCACTAATTTTTAATAATGATATTCAACAGTCCAAAGATAATGGTCACAAATTTTCAAAGCTCTGCGAGCTGTACAAAGGGGTAAAAAAAATTAATTTTCATCAGGGTGTTCATATTGGGTACAAGTACTATATAAGGAAAATTGTTGAAAGTGATTTTATCAAATGGCTATTTTACAAAATCATGTCTACAATTTACAACTTTAATTATTTCAGTATCAAATCCAGATAACAAGGTGACTCTACATTGGGGAGGAGAGAAGGACACTGAAGAGGGAGATTTATTTCCGGCCATAAGATTCGCAAACGAGGTAGAAGCTTTGAAGTACAGGATTGATCCACCAAAGACCTATACGACTCAAGAGCAGTGGGCAACAGGTATATGAGTCAATAGTATGAAATGTCTTAATTTACTGTTTACGGGGTGTTACAGATTTGACGAAGAAATTAAATTATAAAACCAATCATTGATTAAAACTTCAAAATACAGCGAAGAAGTATGCTATAATTTCTTAAGCATATGTTTAGGAAATATTTTTTAACGGAATCGTATTTCGGTAAAAAAAAATAGAATTTAATCTAAACGGTACCGATCTGACTGTTACAGTTCTGATTAATTTAAAGAAATTTTTCTTTTTATTTATTTCTCGTATTGTAAAACTGGAAGTCACGTGCGCTTCCACTAACTATTCATTAACATTTTATATAAAAATATTATTAATGTATTTTTTATATTATTTGAAGGTGCAGTTACCGATCTGAGCTACTTAAAAGTGCGCGCAATCAAAACATTAAATTCAAAATTCTTACTTGTTTTTCCCCCGAAAATATTTGAAGTTGCAGTATGGAACTTTGTTAACTGTCTAAAGGGACGATTCAATGGTGTAGTTCGCTTCCGTAAAGAATATTTTCAGCCTGGTACTCGTTTCGGAAGTTGATGTTACTGATATGACATACAAACTTGTGACATGCATATTTTTCGTCTCATTGCGAATTTTGAGTTCATTTTTATAAAACATTATGAATAATATTGATAAATTCCATTAAATAAAGTGGCTTTTATTCTAAAGTATATTTGTCACGACATTATAAAACGAATAAGATAGCAAAACAAGCATCGCTTATTGTGGCCCGTTACCGATCGGACTTTTGAAAACTTCAAAACCTTTCCCAGTTAGAAATCTACACAAAATGTAATGATTCTTTTAGAATCCAAAGCGAAAAAGTCGTTAATAAGTAAGAATAATGGTATATGAGACTATTTTTTCAAAATAATATTTTTAAAAAATCGGTCGGGCCTCAAATTGACCAGATTTCATTATTGACCCATATGATTGCAAGATAATTAAATAAAGCCCAAGTTCAAAGAAAATCATAGCAAATACGCGTATTCTTATACTATTTTCTCTGCAGGCAACTATTCTTACCTGTACGCCAATTTCACGTTCGTCCGCCTGATCAGCGGCAGCCTGATGAACACGTACGTGCCGAGCACCCTGATCGTGTGCTTCTCGTGGCTCTCGTTCTGGCTCGAGGTGACCGCAGTGCCCGCTCGAGTCACCCTGGGAGCCACGTCCCTCCTCACCTTGGTGACCCAGATGGTGCAGGCGCGGCAGGGACTGCCCCCCATCTCCTACATGACGGCCATGGATATATGGCTGTTCGCGTGTCTGCTTACCGTCTTCGGATCGCTGCTAGCATTCGCCTTCACTTACCACGTTCACGTCCAGCAAAAAAATAAGGTACCTTCATTTACGATACATGAAGTGTTGAATGAAGTGTGGTCTATTGGATAATTTCCCACTAAGCTTCTTTCACTAAACATTTAAGTTAATAGAGAAGCGTGCACGGGAATCTTTCTATGGAATTGACTACTTTTTGTATTTAGTTAATTAATATACACTGTTTAAAAAAGATACATTAATAAACGTGATTTCGTCAGAAAGTTAAGTAATTTTTTTTTAATATATTGCCCAGTTTATGAACCAAAATAATAAAAAAACAAATTTATTATTTTCAATAAGAAAATAGAAATTTTTTTTTAATAAAAGTGGTGGCATTTTTTTAAAGCGCACAGACATTGTACGTTCATCAATATATATTTCCTGAAAAGGAAAAGTATTTTAACAATCACAATTGCTTCCTATATTTTATACTTTGTGAAGTAATTGACTGGCCCCTAAATTCAGCAGCGATACGAAATTCACGATCAAAATGTTAAACAGTCTTTACTTAAAAGATGCATCTTTTTAGTGTAAAACTGAACTTCGTAGCGCAAAAATATGTGAAAATAATTCGTGTGGAGATAAGTTTGTACCTACATGAGTGTATATCAAAAGGACTTTGGTAGTAATTTTGAATTTCTTTTTAAGTTCAGTTATTCTAAAATATTGATTTACTCTTTCAACTAGAAACCAATTTCAACCTATTTGATGAAAAGTTATTGTAGTGCATTAATATGAAGGCATTCAGTATGATTTTTATACTACAATAAAGATAAACTGTTATATAGTATAATTTACTTCTGTATTATCTAGCTTTAAAAAAATATTTTTGTGCAAAATTATGAATTATGTATAGTTGTAGTTTTATATAATTTAATACATTTTTTTCTATATCATTGAGAACGTTTGTTTTCAGGATGCTGCCCAGAGTGCTGTTCACCAAACAATTAAGTATGATGCAACAGGATCCAATTGCAACTTAAGAAAAAGAATATCACCTATACTTACTATCTACCAGTCCAATAAAATTGCCTCAAAGATTTTAAAAGTTGAAAAAAGTGCGCAATCGGCATTGGAACAACTAAAAGATACTCATTTGGACAAATACTTTCAGATTGCATTTCCTTTAACGTTCATCACATTTGCTTTAATATACTGGTCATTTTATCTTTCGTGCACTTAGCAGGATACACAAATTCTTTGGAATACATTTAAAATAATCTCTAAATTCTAAAAATAAGTCTTAAAATTAATTTAACTATATATTTCTAAAAATTTTCGTAGATGTTATCGAAATATTTAAAATAAGATTTAAATTGCATTAAAAAAAACCTTTATGAGGAGTGATTCGGCAAAATATGCTTCACACACAATATCAATATATTTCGTAGATAAAAAGAATATTACTAATATTTTTCAAATATGATAATACTTGTGACTGCTAATATTATTTCAGTTTGTACGTAAAACATAAGCAATTGAAAGAAAACGCAGTAAACATCAAAAAAGATTTTCTGAAATATTGCTCACCTTTTGATTTAAAAAAAAAGTTTCAAATAAAATATTTTTTCTCGCATTTGATTTCGTGCTTTGGAAACATAGCGAAAAAATATATTAGTTATTAGTGTGTACATTACATGTTTTTGGGGTTTCTTTTTCATTATTTTGTTATAAAACAACGTTATGTATACTATTACAAAAAATCAGTGAAAGTTTGTTCAGGAGTGCTTGACTTTTTAACTGCCGCCATCATTTGCAGCATGGATTAACCATTTTTGCGGTAAAACCGCAACTTGGGTTTACAGCAAAATCGAAGGACACACCATTTTAAAATTGTAGTGGCAACTAAAATATGGTCCATTATTTATTAGTATATTTTTAAAAAATGTCATTCTTTTACTGTTAGTTATAACCATAAAATAATCTAACAGTTAATTTGTAAAAACTCTGTACGTTAATAAAAAAATTATTTCCCCCTTATTGTTATAAAAATATGTAGCTTTATTGATAATGAAAGTTCAATCTAAAATATAATTTGTTTTTCATCCATTAGGGGAGAGCAGGGCTAAACCGTACAGTGGGGCTAAACCGTACACCCATTTTTTGGCCTAGATTTCAAGCTAGACGATCCCGTCAAGTGCTATAGTCTAGAGGCAGATCATGCAAGTACACAGTATAGATATCGTTTCGCTATGCGTATGAGTATCAGTGTCTCTGTAAAAAAAACCTGTTTTTTCTCGTTTTCTTATAATTTTCGTTCAGTACTAAATAAAAGGTAAGTGAAGAATCTTTTCTTGTATGCTAGTAAATGTTAGATCATAATAAACTACTTCTCTTAAGCTCTCTTTTGGTTGTTAGCGATGATTGGTTAAGTGATAGAATTTAAGGTTATTTTAATATATTGAAGCGAGGTACAGATTGGGGCTAAACCGTACAGAAGTGTACGGTTTAGCCCCAAATGGTTTTCTATGGCAACATACCTGCATCGATTGTAACTTACGCGGAAAGTAGGCCTACCAAAAATGTTAAAGTTTTATATTTCTCCTTAACAATTTTTTCAAAGCCCCCAAATAAAGCACAACTGGAAGAGTGAGCTAAAGTAAAAGAGCTGAAGGAAAAAAATCAACAACTGCAGGGAAAGATAAAACCTGAATAGGTAGGGCAGAACAATTCAAAACAAGTGAACTTGGGACTCAAAAGTAAAACTAAAGCGAATCCTAAACCCAAGAAAACAGTTTCTAAAACAACAGTATCTAAATTTCTACAATTTTCTAAATTTCTAAAACTTTCTAAAATCTTCTAAAATTTTACAATTGTAATACAGTTTTTTAGTTACGAACTTTATTAGTAATAAAATGTTTTTTTTTACAGTAATCTATTGCATTACAATCATTACTTACCATAAGTTACCTCGTACGGTTTAGCCCCGGGGGTCGGGGCTAAACCGTACACAGTAACTTTTTTTTAATCAGAACTTTTTATATATAAAAAGTGAAATAGTTCCAAAATGTTTATGTAGGATCAGTAGCCGAATAATCAAATTATATACTAGTTGTGTTCATATAACCATTACTTTGTTATTTGCATGTATCGACGAATCTCCCTTAAGTGTACGGTTTAGCCCCGCTCTCCTCTATCTATCGCATCGCGAGCGGGAAAGTTGCCTATAGGCAAACAAGTCTGAAGCTGTTACTTTTCATGGTGGAAAAATATGAAGAGTACAAGCGAAGACGAACCCCTTCATCCCCTAGGAATTTGTCTGCATCAGGTCCGCGAAGATAGCGAGTCATCGCCTAAACTGGTGTGAAGAAACCAGTTTTGCCTTGTTTCTTATCACGCGGAAGCACAAGGGGTTTACTATCTCTATGATTGAGATTTACGCCAGATAATAGTCTGACGCTTGAACGCGGTTCAAGCGGTCCTATTGAAGAAGAATCAAGCGCGACCTATTTGAAGAAGAATCAAGCGCGACCTATTTGAAGAAGAATCAAGAGAGAAACCGGTTTCCGGTTGCCACTACTCGCCAAGTAGACCTCAATACGGACAGATTCCCTGTCGTTGAAGAGGATTTTCCCCTGTACTCTTCATATATGATCTGTTGTATCCCAACTATTATATTAATCAACTATTGCAGGATTGAATTTTTTTTTTGTTATTTTATCAAAGATATTAAACAAAGTTATTTAATTATAGACTTTAAAAAATGTGTTGTGTGTTTATATATAAAAAAAAATATGTGTACATTTTGATTCGAATAAAAGTGCCCTGTGCATTTACAGATATATTTTTTTAAATATGTAAACATTTCACATTTCCCAAAGAGGTGGCAATTCTAGTGTGGTGTCTGTATGTTTATTTTATCTACGTCCGTTACCTAACTTTTTTTCTGTAATAAGGGTAGTGAATGGAACATAATTTTGGCATAGAAATGTGCTACAAAGTAAAATATAAAATCTAACTTTTATTGATTAAAGAAAAATTCTTATAAAAATTATTTAATTGACTAATACTTTTGTAAAGTTAAGATACGGGAATAAATAATTCGACTTAATGTTAAAAAAAAGTAAAGAACCCGCATAAAATTTGCTTACTAAAGTTGTAGATTATGTATTATCACTCCTTTTTTTTCTCTTTGAAAAATTACGTTCCTAAAAATATTTTTAGTTACGGTAATAATAATTGCAGTTAAGGTGGAAAAAAAACTTTATCTTCTTTCTCATATATTCTCATTGAAAATGTCCTTATTGTAGGAATTGTATTGTTAGAATTATTGAATAGAAATTTAGTTTAATGAATGTTGAAATTGTGGGGTGTGTCATTAAACAACTATTGGATTATAATAGCTTTTGAACAATCAAAATAGATTTTGATTCCTTTTGCTATGGATTTCCGTTCCTTATAAATGAATCAATAGCACATTCATTTGAGTTGGTTTTGAACAAAAGGGACAAAAATAATTGACCATTTCAGAAAACTGTATTTGACACTACGAACTACACAGTAAAATCAAACACAAATTTATGTGCAATTGCATGTAATGCGATCGAAACCGTTTGTTTGGCACTAAAACGGGCGAACCGTATTTTTTTGGCATTTACCATTTTTCTTAGCAAAGCCAACAATTCGTTTCTAAAGAAATGAATAAAGTAATGTTAATTATTGTGTTACTAATTAATTTAGAAAACTCTCTGACTGTGTGTGAAATCTGTAATAATGGAAGGTAATATTTTCAATTTGTATGAAAAAATAATATACTCTATAAATAGTGACTTTTTTTTTAGGAAAATACTCTTTTAAAGTTTTGCAAGGTAATGTATTTTTAATTAGTTGTTATATATCTTAAATTGGTTACTTTATTTTTGCTCTCTTTAATTCAAAATTTATTTGGATAATGCCTTAAAAACTACAAAATTGTCATTATACGTTTTTTTTTTTCGCTATTCATGCATTCCGTTTTTAATCATTTTTTTTCAATAATTCCCAACGAACCAAAACACACAGTGACAAAAATGTTCAACTCTTTAGATTCATTATTTTCATTAACTGTAAAAAAATGTTTTGAATTATATTTAATTTGAGAGTTATGTTAGTTAATTAAGTTAAGTAATACCTCAAACGTATATATACGCAAAAGGAACTCCACTGCATACTTATTATGTAGTTCATTCTATAAATGAAGTAAGATTGGACTCTAAATTTGTTTTATTTTAAAGAAATCATTTTAAAGTATTTAAAAGGATGGATCCAGGAACTGAGGCTCTGCCGCTAAAGTACACCTGCACGACCTATCGCGTAAAAGGTCAATCTTCATGAATCATGAGAGCCGTTAAAGTTTTGTTAAAAATTCAAATGTTCACAAAATCGTTCCAAATGGACCTAGATCAAAAATATTTGGCATGGATATCCGTTTTATAAGAACCAAACAGTATACGTAGTCATTTTTTTCTTTATATTTGAATTTTTTTGGGATATTTTCAGATAGGTCTTCCTTTCGCGTTCAAATTTGAACGATTTTGTACGCGAAATTTCATAGAGAAATTTCAAATTTAAAGTAAAGAAGTAGGTGTGTTACAGAATCTGTCCGCTTCCACACAATATTTGTGCTCAACAGGAAACAAACTATTTACACCTCAGAAAGAAATTCACCAAACAGGGCCTTTAGCTAGTTGTAATTCAAACTTTTAAACGCCAAAATTAACTATTTTCATTAATCTTCTTTCTCAGATTTAATAATTAGACTTTATCGTTTGCTAAATTTGTTTGAAGTTCGAAGAATAATGATGTAATCTTTTTTAATAAATATCTTTGTGTCGCCACAATTTCCCATTTACATTTCTTTTGAAAATTCAGTTATTTATCGTTTGTTAAATTAATTTACAGTTCGAAAAATATATAATTAGTACAATTGATGCTCTAAAAATAAAAGCGAAACTTTGCATATTTTTTTGCCAAGTTAGAATTCTCTATGCATCTTTCTTCATACATATATAATGAACCATCAAAAGAACTCTATTGTGAACTGAATTTTAACGCATCAGTAAATATTCTTTCAAAAGTTTTTATTTTTTTTAATAAAGTTTCTCGTACGTTTACGAAATGGCAACAGTGAAAATATTGAATAAAAATGGAATTTTCATGTTATTTCAATGTAGATTAAATTTTTAGTTATTTAAATTTTAAATAAAATTATAATTTAAATTTTTTATGTAATTTGAAATGTAGCCTAATCTGATTTTTTGCTTCAAAGACAGACCGACGGACGGACGAAAGGACAGACGGACTGAACGATTATAATACCTTCCACTTTATACGTTATAAGCGTAGTGTGGAAGCTAAAAATGACTACGTATACTGTTTGGTACTCATAAAACGGATATTGTGGTTCTAAACTACGACGCCCGTCGCCAATAGCCCTCGTGTAGCTCTAGTGTGACGATAATTCAAACCTAACCTAACCATAAAACGGATATCCATGCCAAATATTTTTGATCTAAGTCCATTTGGAACGATTTTGTGATAATTTGAATTTTTACCAAAACTTTAAACGGCTCTTCTGAAGAATGGTCTTGAAACATTTGCTGCCAAATTCATTCTAAATATTAAGAAAACATACTTATGAAGAATACTCATTTACTTAATGCATTTTTATAATCTAATAATATATTGATCAACAATAAGAATATATTTTTAAAAATTAAATTTAACAAAAAGCTTGTTTAACCAATTTAATGAAGTTTGTGTAATAAGGTTTATCTCTTATCATGTAATTACTATATTATTTTTAGGTCATTTTAGCTTCCACTCTACGTTTATAACATAAAAAGTGGAAGGTTTTATAATCGTTCAGTCCGTCCGTCCATCTGTCTGTCTGTCACCCACTTTCACAGAACGAACCGTAAGACTCACAAACAAGTGGGATACTTCATTTTGAAGCAAAAAACAGGCTAGGCTACGTTCCAAATTTCATTAAAAAATTTAAATTAGAAGTTTATTTAAAATTTAAATAACTAAAAATTTAATCTACATTGAAATAACATGCAAATTTCATTTTTATTCAATATTTTCACTGTTGCCATTTCGTCAATTGTACGAGAAACTTTATTTAAAATAAAAAAAACTCTTGGAAAAAATAGTTATTTATGTGATATAATTCGGTTTGGATTAATGTAATATCACAATAGAGTTATTTTGATGGTTCATTTAGATTCCTTAAATATGGATGGTTCATTTAGATTCCTCCGGATGAGAAGAGGACGTTCGGACCAGCCACTGGGACGCTTAGTCAAAAGGACTTAGCTTCAATTTATTTATGTGTATTTTAAAATGATCTTAGGTAACTTATTTTTTTTATAAATGGTATTTAAGTGACTTTTATTAAACTTTGTTGTTATTTTTAGTGATTTAATAAAATGAATTACTGAAAAGTTTATTTAAAATTATATGAGTTTTCAAAACAAAATGTTTTTTTTGAAATAATAAACCTATACCGATTATTTAAAACAGGGCCTCCCTAGTTAGCGGGCAACTTCATTTTTTTTTATTTCCGAGAATGTGACTATTGACCTACAGTGACTTATAATTATTATGCGTGTGTTACAGGATTTCCGATGTGTTTCCACCTGATTATAATAAACATGAATCTCCAGGCTATCAAGGTAAAGCATGTTTATATTTAACCATACATTACTACAATTTATACAGCAAGAGAAAATATTACATTTTGAAACCGTCAATTTTTATGACCCTTTATTTTTCTATTAATTTGGATAGATTTTTTAACTTTTTGAAGAGGCATATTTTGTGTATCAAATCTTCCATTATTAATTTCAATAAGAAATTCTTTACAATAATAAGAATAATAAATCATACAGTAATTCCTTCAATTACCTATTATAAAATATGAGGAAATGAAAGTAATGTCATTGGGGTAGAAAATCCAAAATAGGGATTTTGTGGTTTTTGGATAGAGTTGATTTTTAAAAAATTATGAATATTAGTCCGTCTATCTGTCTGAAATCACTCTATAGCTCGAACTAAAAAGAGGTACACACTCCTAATTTAGTACACGAGTTCCTAGTACCTTTCGGAAGTCATTATGAGGTTTTTTAGAAACTCGAGCATGCGCTAAGAATTACTGCTATAAAACTTTGTAGGTTTTAAAATTACTGAAATGATCCTAAAGGGTATTTAATCATCTCTAAAAGTGTATGGATTTATTGAGTGGTAATTTAAAGTCGTGTACCCGAATTTTTCTTGTATACCTCACACATGTGTTGGACTATTAATTTACAAGTAGAATGAGCATTACAAATTTTAATTTGAAAATAACAACGTCAAACTCATAAAGATAAGGGCTTGCATTTTAATCAAATTCAAAATATTTTAAATATTTTTGTTAGGTCACCCTGCTCATGTGTACTTGGAATTAATCATTTTGGATATCGACAGAATTGACGAAAGTCGAATGGTATGATAATTTTCTTTATATAGGAAAGAATTAGCATATTTTTTAATAAATAAATGAAGATAGTGCTATTTTATAAAGTATATGAGATATTATTTACAAAAGATAATAATAATACCATCATAATATACAATTTACAAAGTTTACTTTATAAGAACAATAATTGATAACATTGTATGAAAATGCAAACTGTGCACTCTCAGAAGTGGATACTTAAAAACGACGAAATTTTCTTTAATTCCGACGAAACTGTTTACTGACAAATGTTCCGAGTTTTCCGTTTATCAAACTGAGGAAATTTGATTCGACATTTTTATGAGGATTAGAATTTCGTTATATCTAAAGAAATATTTCGTCATTCTAGTTTTGTTAAATTAAGGATTATTATTCTTGATTTGAGAGTTCGGTATCGTCATTTTTGAGCATATGAATTTTGTTGTTTTGATTGTTCTAGTTTCGTTAAATTGAGGATTATTACTCTTAATTTGAGAGTTTAGTATCGTCATTTTTGAGCATGTGAATTTTGTTGTTTTGATAGTTCTAGTTTCGTTAAATTGAGGATTTTTTTTGAGAGTTTAACATCGTAGTTTTTGAGCATATGAATTTTGTTTTTTAGTAGCTCTAGTTTCGTCGTTTTCGGTATAGTTTTGTCATATTTGAGTAAGTGCATTTCTCTAAAAACTTTTTAGGATGTTTTATAGGATTCGACTACATCATTTTGTTATTGGTATTTTTCACCCAAATAAAAAAAAGGTTTTAATTATTTTCCAAAATTGCCCTTTTAAGGACTCAAATTTATGGATGTAAAGCTTTTGGAATATATATGGATTATTTGGGGCGTTTTATTTTATACCAAATTTTCTCTATGCACGTAAATCTATAAAACTTAATTTTTTTAAAAATTAAAAAGGTTCAGAATGTGTTTCGGAATCAAAATTTGCTTGAAATATAATATATACATTTTATTTTACATTAAAATTTACATTTTACATTAAAATTTACATTTTATTTTACATTAAAATTTATATTTTAATTTACAATAAAATTATACATTTTATTACATTTATACCTAGCGAATGCTCTTTTAAAATGTTTATTTATTTTTACAACAAAAAACATACAGCTACATTTAAATATTTATATTTATTTATCAATATAAATACAAGTTTCGAATGTTTTATATACATATTGATTATATGATGACGGTGCCGGTGGGCTGGAAACTGCTGGGCTGGGTGGCACTTTTTGTTGTACTTCACAAACTGCTGCGAAGTTACCTGTTCAATCGTCAGTACTTCAGTAGTATCATTACAGCCATTTTGTCTTCGAAAAAAATATGAAACATTTTATATATTTTTCATGATTTATTTATGGGCTAATCCTTATAAAGGTAATTCTAAAAACAACTAATATAGGATTTCTCGACTTACAATTTTAACGATCAAATTTACTAAAATTTCCAGTTTAGGATTTTTTTTGTGGTGGGGGGGGGGGACACAGTTTTCTCAGTAACGCATTTAAACTTTAAAATAGTATAAAAATTTCAGGTGGATGATTTCTCAAACATAAATTTTAGAAAGAACTTCAGAAAAATAATTTTGTTTAAAAGTTAGACCTATTTTGAATTTTATGGTTTCAAAATTAACCATGCCTTTAAATATTTCGATTAGAGATCCAAATCCCTATTCCTGAAGCTTGGAATCAACATAGTCCATGGCACAAAATGCATAAAATGTACTACGTTATTATAAATCATTTTTAGTTGTTTCTTCGAGTTAGTCTCCTACTTCTCTATCCAATAATTCTTTATTAAATGATGATATTGAAAGACGCAATCCATAAAAATGATGATATTGAAAGACGAGAAATCAAAATTCAAAATATTGTTTGCACGCATATTTACAATCTAAAAACAATAATAAATTCCAAGCAGTGGAACCTGGTTAAGTAAGTTGTTACTTCGTATTTTTAAACACTACTGTCCAACGCATCACCTATAGTGGAATCGAGGAAATTTACTGTGAATATTCTGACGTGGCCGTGGTTGAAACACAATTAAAAAAAACTTTCTTTATTTCCTCTTTCACAATAAAAAAAAAAGTATACTATTATTGGTGATGCTGGATCACCGGAATCCATTTGTCCAACATAGAACGATCAAGTAGTACACCTAATAAGCTACACATCTATTTAACAGTATTACACAGAATACACATAAAATGTACAATTGATTAAATAGTAAAACAAACATACAAGAACATTATAGATATGACAATAAATTGAAATATATTTTAAATAAATACTAACCTTTTATATATTTATATTGAAGAACTTCGCGTTTTGGGTGTCTAAGTCGTTGCAATCAAACAAACTGTTTAGTTCTAATCCCAGAATGCAAGGGCGTGAGATGAAATTGATATTCTGTTTCCTCAAAATCAAGATACAGTATCGTCAAATCAAGCACGGTTAAGGTGAGGATTCGCGTTTCCTCAAAAGCCGCGTGATAATTTGCCGAAATAATTGAAATCTTCGAAGGTTAAGGATGCTTGCCGAAATAATCGTCAAAAGCAACGAAATGAGGCTGGATGATTAATGATCGTCAAAAGTGAAAGTATTATTTCTGAGAGTGTGAAATTAAGATAAAAGACATTTTTTTAATGTTCATCACTGATTAATTGTAAAAATACTCGAAAGAATTAAATATTTGAAGTTATTATCCTTTTTTCGAATTTGTAAGAATTAAAAATTGGAAATTAGGGTGCAGACGTCGGTCGTGGAGTTTTTTGCCCCCCCCCCTCCCCCACCCTCTTGGCTTTCAACTTCCATTCCGCCTACTTTGATTTAATTCAGCTATTTAAATTCATCAAGCAAAGAGACATGGGCTTAGGTTTTCATTTAATTAAACGAACAAGAGGACAGTCAGAATTTAAAAAAATGCTCTAAAAAAAGTAAGTAAACATTATTTTTACAATAGTTGTCAATGAGTGAATTAGGTTGATAATTCGTTAAGAGAGTAGAAGAATTCTAGAAGAATCTCGATAATTATTCGAGACTGGAAAATAAATAGAATTTTTTTTACTAACCTTGCTGGGCACCAGGCTTATTGTCAGTCGAAAAATTTTGTATTTGTATTTAAAAAAAATTATTTTTTTTAAAAAAAGAAAAGGTATGAAATCAATGACCTATCTTGTTCAACTTTTGTTTTAACTCTGATTTAAAAAATTCCTTGTAGTATAAAAGATATATAAGCTCACCTTCAGCGAAATTTCATGTTAAGATAGATAATTTATTCCTTATGTACACCCTTAATAATAACTATTTTGAAGCATGGCATTTAAAGAATAGGAGGTAGAACTTCTTCAACAATAAATATTCTATTAAAAGTGGGACAGAGACATTTATAAAATTGTTTTCGATGACAAACAGGAAGGTTACAGATGCATCTCACTTTCCTAGGAATTCAGCATTCAAACTTATATAGAAGAGAGATGGAACGATTGGCGACTAAACCTGAGTTCGTATGTGGGCGAATGTGTGGTGTCATTTCCCCAAGCTCTGGTGCAGGACTTGTGGGTTCCGGACTTGATGTTTGACAACGCAAAATCAGGAGTCCTCTTCGACCTCTCAGTACCTAATACTATCGTAGAAGTGTATAAAGATGGAAGTCTTGGCCGTAGTTCAAGGTAAAACTTTGCGAAATTTACTTTGATAATGAAAGATTTCAATAAAGATTTAAATAGCGTACAAGACCATTTTAAACATTTTAATTTCGTGTCCTCTAGTAACTTCGAATGAATTCAAAACTTATTTAGATACAAACTAATTTGATTGACTTTTCACTTCGTGTTGCTAAGCGTAGCAATTAAATGAGAGAAATCAGAAGCTACGACAGGACTTAAGAAATATGTATTAGAAATGTTACAGCAAGTGAAATTTAACACCAGTTATTATTGCGGCTGTTGTTTATCCTCGATAATTGAACCTTTTTGTTTTTGTTGAAACATAACATTCTGAGTTGATCACATGACTCAAAATTTGCATAAAGAGAATTGAAAAAAATATTAACTTTGACATTTTCAATAGAAACATCTAATTTTAATATCTTATTTATATTGAAGTAGTAAGTCAATCTCACCCCTTCTACTAAATGAGCCCGTCCTGCGTGACGGTTGTGCCCTCTGTGATGTGACGTAACTGTGTAACGTACTTTTTCAGAATGATTCAGTTTCACCTAAGTTTTGTACTTTTAGTGTTCGTGTTAGTATTTTAGTGTTCGTGTTAGTATTCTGTTAATTACTTAATGTTTAATTAATAAAGCCATTTAATATTGTCTGTCTGTGCTGAACTTAATGGACTCCCCTAATCTAATAACGTATAGAAATGTCAAGCTCCCTCGAAAACCTTAAAACTAAGTTTGTGTTACTTTTGAATGAATATGGAGCGAGTCATTTGATCGAAACACTTGATGACCTTTAGGGAACATCTCCAAAATTAAAATTTTTGTCTGTGGGATTATTGTAGGAAGAGAAAGAAACATAAGGTTGATGATCTTGAGGCAAGGGACTCCTACAAAGGAAGAATAGAGTCAATTTTGCTGAAGATCTAACATTACTTTCCTTAACAAAATTATTTCTGTAAGTTTGTTAAGAATTTAAGTATATTTGATTAAAAAAAAATAAAGTTTTAAAGATGTATATGCCAAGGATTTCTATGCGGTGCCCACTGAGTCATGTTGTACCAGTATTTTTTTTATGGGTGTCACGAGATTTTAGTTTACTTTGTCCTAACAAAAGAATAAAATCTTAAACTTACAAATATTTGTGTGTTTGATATTAAGTGTCTGAAACAGTTTTATATTTAACAAAAGAATAATAATTTCTAGAAATGCATTTGCTCAATAAACATTTTCTTAGTTATCACACACATGATATTCATATTCCGAAGTGCAATAAACTTCGTTAAATTTTTTTTTCATTTGGTTGGTAAAAATGTTTATTACGAAACAAATCGCAGAAAAGAATGATGAATTAACTTTAAAGGCGCCTGTTGTGTGATAATATAGAATTTTCAAAATCGTTGTTCCAACCCTAACAGCCAGGTTTGTCACAGTTACGTCGCTGCAACGTAATTTTTTGTCACTCTAGGTCACAGTCGCAATGTGACAAGTATGTGACATCACAGTGATATCGCGTAAGTCACCGTCACAATGTGACTGGTATGCGATATTAAAAGGATGTCACTATGCGATCTTGCAGTGACATCATATTGTGACTTGTATGTGATATCGCAGTGATGTCATCTAAATCCCAGTCACAATGGGGATATCCCACAGATGTCGCAATTTGCTCTTGTAGTGACATTACATTGTGACATGAATGTGATGACACAGTGATGTCGCTTTAATCCCCGTCACAATGTGACTTGTATGTGATATTATAGTGATATCACAATGTGATATTGGCATTGTGTTGTGACTTGTATGTGATATCCCATTTTGTCCCATACCAATATGGCTGCAACATGATCTATGGGACCTTGCTGCGATGTCAAGTTCGTCGCTAATTCGCCACGCAAGTCACCTAGGTCGCATACAAGTCGCAATGCGACATTGCTGCAATATTATGTTCATCACTATACCCAGCTAAAAATAAACTGCAGTTTTTCTACAGAAGCGAAGTGATTTTGAAGTATTTCTAGAGTCAACTGCAGATTTTCTGTAAAAGAATGTCGACTGTATAAAAAAAAACTTCAGTTATTTTGCAATAAAATCTAAAGTTAATTTGAAGTGATTTATTTCAAAGGTTACTGTGGGCTGTTAACTGCAAAAATACTGTAGATTTTTTGAAGGGCCATCTTGATTTTAAATACTTTAACTTATCTAAAGGTGATTTGAAGTGATCTATTAAAAAATTATATAAGCTGGTTAACTGCAAAAATACTGTAGATTCTTCGTAGCTTCATCTTGGCTTAAAGTATTTCAGCTATTTTTTTAAAAAACTAATCTAAAGTTTATTTGAAGTTATTTTTAAAAAATAATGTGTGCGTTAACCCCAAAAATACTGTAAATTTTTTTGTAGTGAATCTTTATCTTAAAATTGCTCTTTATTTTTGAAATTAGTTTTGATATTTTACACTTGTAGTAATTGTATCCCAGCTAAAAAATGTTGGAATTTTTCGCGGAAAACATTTAATTTTTAATGTAAACATTTGCAGTTTTTTTGCAAATTAGCTTAACTAGACAAAATGTTTGCAAAAAAAAAATTCTGCGTTGGAAAAATATTCTTAAGTTTCCAGGAAAATTTAAAATGAGTTTATTACAATAAATTTAGTAATGAGGTTTTTTTTGTAATCTAGCTAAGTTCAAATCGCAGATCTAGATTTTGTTAATCTGTAACTTCTAAAAATTCAGAAACGATATCAAAGCTATAATTGGCGATTCAAATTCTTTTTTCCAATTTCCATGGACGTTTTTTGATTTGATTTTGCAAAAAAAGAAGAAATAATGCCACCTATATAAAGAGACAGTAAAATTTAAACAAAAAAAAAGCAGATTTAAAAGTTATTTGCTTAATATTTCAGTTTGCTCAATAGCTTTGCTTTCACCTTTTTATAGAAAATTTAAAAATAAATTAATCTTAAGGGAATTCTTAAGATATATTTTTTTCTAACTCACAAAATTTGCATACAATTTATTTATTACCACCTTAGAACAATTAATTAAATCTAATTTAAATATTTTTAATTTAAAACCATAGACAAATTGTACGCAAAATCATGAATCAAATTTATTGACTATAATCGAATCCATGGAGTGTGTAATTTTGTATGTTCTAATTATAAGATATACCATTCCTAATTTTAAAACGCGCTCCAATTTGCAAGCTCCGATAGCGCAGTTGGTAGCGCGCTGAACAGCTACACAAATACCCCCAGATCAAATCCCGTGCTCCTGCCTTCCTACTTGGGTATAAATACATCTCGACTTCCTGATAATTATTTTTATTTATCTTTGTGAGATTTAAAAACTTTTCACTAGATGGCGCCACCAGAAAAATTTTACTGCAGTTTATTTTTACCTGGGTAAATCACATACTTGTCGCAGAAGTCAGTTATATCACATACAAGTCGCAATGCGACATTGCTGCAATATTATATTCATCACTAAATCACATACTGATCACAGAAGTCAGTTATGTCACATACAAGTCGTAATGCGACATTGCTGCGATATCATCGATATCCATGTTACGTAGAAGATATGTAACAAAAGCGGACATTCAACTTCTATGTGACTAAAAAGTGACTTTGAATGTGACATCACAGTGATCTTCAGGGACTTGTATGTGATATCGCTTTTCGTCACATACTCGTCACATGGCTGTTAGGGTAATGTTTCTTTTTTTATAAGGCTGTGTTTGTTTCAAGTTAAAATTTATTCCTCTACACAGTACCCCAAAAGGCAATGAAAACAGAATTTGTGATTTACTCAACAAATTAACTCAACAAATTACAGGTGACATTAAAAAAAATTCGGATTTCTCTTAAACTTCCTGTCCTAAATTCATTTCTGTTCTGTAAAAAACAATCTATTAATAGTTTTTTCAAAATTTTAAATAATAATTATTTTAAAATATAAAAAAATAAATAAATGTCCTATACAAGCTTTTCCTTCAGAGCCCTCTAGCGGGGACCTACGAGAACTCTTTTCCAACCCCCTTTCAGATGACTTGGAGTCGTGAGAGGGCTAACATGAGAACGTAGTAATTCTTTGTCTCACTTGTCACTTTGTGTTTTATATAATTAAATGGATCTTCTAATCATAGAGTTGCTGTTTCTTCTCAACTTCCCCTCCTCCCTCCAATACATGGGGGCTCGCCAACTGCCTCTCGTAGCGAAAATCTAAGATTTATAAACTTTTTACGAAACCAAACTAAAGTCCCATGAGATCCAGTAAAAAATTCTCTTCATGATGGGCAAAAACGAACTATTACCTACATTGCAATAAGTCCCCGATGTCACACCATTCCATCATCACGAAAGGGGTGAAAAATCAAAAAAGAAAATTCCAGCTTCAAAAAGAACTTCCAGCCTCATCGTAAAATGGGTTCCTCTTCAGCCGCCAAACAAAAGTCTCCACACCTAATCGTAAAGTGTTTTTCTCTGCAGCCCTCAAGCAAAAGTCGACACCCGCCTGATACACACCATGAACGGCCGCTAAGGAAACAACGACGACACGACACGTCAGGAACGAAAGCAAAACTAACCTTCGAAAGCAAAGTACAACGACTACAGCACGAAAGAAAAAGTACATCGTAACCATCGAGGAACGAAACCAAAACTAACAACGGAAGTACAACGACCAAAAAGTAAAATCCAACTTGTTTTAATTCAAGATGTACAATAATAGTAAGAAAGAAGTTTTGGTGAAAGTCGCGTTTGAATTAGACACCCACGTACCGGAAAATGCCACATTAGCAAAAATTAAAGAACTAATTGAGTCTAGCGAGGCCTACACATCGAATAACGAATTTGTTGAAAACTTAATTGTACAAACAGTAGACTAAACAAATACTAAATTATAAATTGAAATAAACAAATTAGAAGTCGATAAAGTAAAGCTCACACAAATAGAACGCCAAATAGAGCTAGCTGCCCTCCAAAACAATGCCGTTAACATAACCTTTCGAGAAGTTCCGAAACCGATGATACACTAAACATCGGAAATCTTATTCGTTCTGTTAAAACACTTTCAATGCCAAGCCCTTGCCGACCCGAAAATTACAGCCTATTTTTCCAGTCGTTGGAACGCGCATTTTCTACGAAGCATGTTTCAGATGAGTTCAAGTCAGAAAAACTAATATATATATTAGGCGGGAAAGCAAATCATGTTTTATTAAATATTTTGGATAACGTACGATATAAGCACACAAACCTGAATATATATGTCTACCAACCACGTACGATATATAAGATATATAAGACTACGAAAAAGTTAAAAATGCTGTACTTCGTAGTTCGTCAGTTTCAACCAACCCCACAGGATTGCAAAATTAATTTTCGGCGGAGCCAACTACTTGCAGATGAATCACATACACAGTTCGCTTCGAGAGATTAACCAATACTTTCGCATATTACTGCAAAATAAGAAAAGTCAACGATGGTAATGATTTCAGATAAATTGTTTTCAAAACTTGATCGACAGACTCAATCCTACGTAGCGGTCGCACAAGGCGAAGAATGGTTAAAGCCAAATGATCTCGCACAAAAATGCGACATTTACTATACCTCACAACGTAAATCACTAAGCGAAGTGAATCATCGTCAACAATCCAACAGCATACAAGGTTACCGAAATGGAAACTCGAATATTAACTTTTATAATAATAACAACATATTTCTACGTTCATCAAACACCCGCCCGCAAAACAACTACCGATCTCAACTGTTCCAGAACTATAGATCCAGAAATGAAGAAACGAATATTATGAAAATAACCACAGAGAGATTTAGAAGTGACAAATGCTACAACGATTTACAATATGCAGATTTGATTTACAACGGACAAAAAACAAAAGCGTTAGTGGACAGCGGTTGTAATATCTTGTGCATGAAGGAAAAAGATGAATACACGCTTGTTGTGAAAGGATTAGAAATTTTTTAGAAAGATTAGAAAAAAGAAAAACTTTATTGACATTCAAATGTTTCCAACACGTGCCGGAAGAAAAAAATAAAAAGAGAGATTGAAGAATGAATGAACAACAAACTTTCGCTTCAGACCAACAGGGGGATGTGCGGAATGTAAACAATGCGCTGGAAATAACGGGGGTCATCCCAATATTTAGTATTGTAAGTGATAAAAACATTTTAGAAGAAGAATTTGTACACATATCTGACGAAAATATACGGAACACTATTATGCAGACGGTTAGGACTTATAAACCGAATAAAATTAAAAGTACAAATTATCAGATGAAATTATTTCTGTCGGATGACACACCTATATTCTAAAGACCACGTCGTCTTGCGTCGGAAAAAAATTGAGGTAAATAAACAAATTAATTAATAATTATAGAAAAATTTTCAGATTTCTGTGCACCGATAGTTTTATGCAAGAAAAAAGAGGGTACAACCCGTATAGCAATAGATTATCGCTCGATAAACCAGAAAATAGTTAAAGAAAGATTTCCTCTACCCCTCATCGAAAACGTTTTTGACAAAATACAAGGTGCATCTGTCTATTCGAATTTAGACTTAAAAAATGGTTTTTATCACATTGATGTTCATGAAGATAGTCGAAAATATACTTCTTTTGTTACTCCAGACGCCCCAGACGGACAGTACGAGTTTACAAAAATGCCTTTTGGACTGTGTTACGCATCATCCGCTTTTCAAAGATTTATTCAAATTGTTTTTCGAGATCTTCTATAAGATGGAACACTACTTCTATATTTGAATTATTTAATTATTCCCTCATCTGATGAGTTTGAAGGACTTCAAAAACTCAAAAAGTCTTTCAAGTTGCTTCAGACTATGAACTTTAGTTTAATTTCAAAAAGGGTAATTTCCTACAACGAAAAATAACTTATATTGGACACATCTTGGGAAAAGGTACAATTCGACCATCCCATCGTCTTACAAAACAATTGCTGATTTAAGTTTCCCTCGGCCCAAAACAACGAAAGATGTCCAATCATTTTTGGAACGGACTTCTTATTTTCGAAAATTCGCAAAGAATTATGAAGGCATCGCAAGGCCACTGAGTGATGTTTTATGGGACAACACACCTTTTCACTTTGAGAGAGCACATCAGCAAGCTTCTCTCCAACTGTTAGAAGCACTCTCGATAGAACCTGTGTTACAATTATACCAACAGGGATCTCCTTTACAATTGCACTGTGATGAGTCGTCAAAAGGTTTTGGTGCAATTTTGCTTCAAGCCGCGACTCAGAAAGCATCCTACATCCCATACACTATATGAGCCGTAAAACGTCACCACAGGAAGAAAAATATTCATCATATGAATTAGCAGTTTTAGCCATAATTGAATCAATAAAGAAATTTCGACATTATCTTGTGGGTACCAAATTCAAAATTCTAACAGATTGTCAAGCCTTTCTAAAAACGATGTCAAAAAAAATTATTTGCTGCTTAGAGTCGCCAGATGTGCGATGTTATTGGAAGATTTCGACTATGATTTAGTTTACAGACCAGGACAGCAGATGAAACATGATGACACACTTAGAAGATATCCTGTCATGTCAATCCAAGTTGACGAAACAACCAAAAAAATCTGCGATGCTCAGTCTAAAGATGAGTTCACACTAAGCATTAAGCAACTACAAGAACACTCATCAACATCAGACTACTACGAGTACAAAAATAATGTTCTTTACAAATTGGTCAATGACCAAGAACTTTTAGTAATATACAACAAGACATGCAAAAACAAATAGTACAAATCGAACACGATAAAGGCCATTTTGGCATCAATCAAACCAAAGCCTTGGTTAAACAACAATTTTACTTTCTAAACATACGTAAGATTGTCGAAAGTGTACTATCCAACTGCGTACCATACATACTTATTTCACGAAAAACAGGAAAACAAGAAGGATTTCTCCATCCCATTCCTAAAGGCGACGTTCCACTGGACACATATTCGATAGATTTTCTCGGTGCACTGCCAAGTAAAAATAAAATTACAATTACATCTTCACCGTCGTAGACGCCTTTACAAAGTTCCTGTGGATTTATCCAGTCAAGTCAACGTCAGCAAAAAACGCTTTGGATAAACTCCAACTTCAACAAGTCACCTTTGGAAATCCCAGAAGAATAATTTCAGATCGTGAATCAAGCTTTCACTGCAACAGAATTTAAGAAGTACTGCGAAGATGAGGAAATGGAACATTTGTCACAATCACCACGGGTCAGCCACGGGGAAACGGTAAAGTTGAAAAAGTCCATGGAACGCTCATCCCAATCATCTCTAAGTTGTCCATCGACGACCCGAACAAATGGTTCAAACACGTACCAGCTGTCCAATGTGTAATTAACAGCACTATTTCTTCGGCAACTAAATACACACCCTTCGAACTTTTAACAGGAGTTAAAATGAAAAATAAAGATGATCTCAACATCAAGAAATTTCTAAAAGAACAACATGTGCACTCGGTTGTCCATTGTCCAACATCAACAACAAATGCTCAGGGAAACCAATGCCAATATATTACAACAACAAGAAAAGGACAAGATCAACTATAACACTTGACGCAAGACTTCTGCCAAATACAAACGTGATGACAAAGTCGCCATCAAACTAACTCAGTTTGGAACAGGCTTTAAACTTCGACAAAAGTTTTTTGGCCCATACGTCGTGACGAAAGTTCGCCCAAACGACAGATATGATGTTCTCAAAACTAGAAAGGGTGAAGGACCAATACTCACATCCACGTCTGCCGACCAGATGATGCGGTGGGACGATGAAACTTGAACTAAGACATTTTATTTTAATAACTTTCTGCCGTCCAGACCTTTTTTTTTCCAATTTGTCCAAGGACTCTCTTTTTTTTTCTCTTGTCTTAGTTGCAAAGTCAATGTTTAAAGTGTTTTATTTTTCAGAAGTAATATTCTCAGGTGTATTGTTTTTCAGGTGCCAAGGTTTAATTTCATTGTGAAGCATGTTTTTATTTTATTATTTAGTTATATAGCAATTTGTCAAGACGCCAAAGTCAGGATACGCAGAGTGTCATATACAAGCTTGTCCCCCAGAGCCCTTTAGCGGTGACCTGCGTGAACTCTTTTCCACTGGCTTGGAGGGGTGAGAGAGCTAACATGAGGACGTAGTAATTCTTTGTCTCCACTTGTAACTTTGTGTTTTACATAATTAAATGTCTCTTCTACACATAGAGTAGCGGTTTCTTCTCAACTGCCCCTCCTCCCTCCAATACATAAATAGGGGAACAAGGGACATTTGACCCATAAGGATACATGACCCAATGCCTTTTTCTCAGCCATGGAAAAGTTTTAAGAGTTGAAAGTGGTATCACTTTTTTCCTTTCAGCCAGCTGATCACATGGTGAAAAAAACGAGCTGAATCATTGCGTATTTGTTTAGTTATGCAAAGAAATACGTTTTCATGCACTGAAAGTAAATGTTTGAGGCCGTAAGGTTTTTCGGTCTACATTTTTTGGTTTAAAGGAAAGATTTTTTCTATTAGTTACTTTTTTAGTTCATGCAATTAAGTTACGTGCATAATAATGCTAATGTAATTATTCGCGAATGACTTTGTTTTGGGGTTAAACAAAAAAAATGCAACCAGGGATAATTGACCTAAGCCAATTTTTGGATATGTGACCCAAGTAAACAACACAAAAGTAGACAGAAGTAGACGAAGTATTTTTTTTAAAAATCACGAGAGTCCCAAAAGTAAATGACTGGGTTCTTAACGGAATATAAGGTTTGTTGGGAAGGTACAAGCGAATTTTTTTAACGAGCTTACAATTCAATATGCAGAAAGTATCGATGGAAAATTTTTTAAATGGCCTGAAATGGATAACACAGCTCTACAAAAAAAAGTTGTTTTGTTGCCCTGGATATCACCGCAATTTTTTACGTTTTCAAGTGCCCAGATTACGAATATATTTATGAAAGTTCTCAATGTGATCGTATTTTCATGACACCATTTACATACCATTACCAATACAAAACCAATTTTTTATACCATTTTTTATTTCACCATTACATATTAAGTTAGGTATGATAAAACAATTTCTAAAATCGTTGAACAAGGACGGAGATTGTTTTAATTACATTTGCAGAAAATTTCCAAAACTTAGTAAGGAAAAATTGAAAGGTGGAATATTTGATGGTCCTCAAATCATTGGCGGATCCAGGGTGACAATTTGGGGGGGAACTTATAATAAATAAATAAAAATAATTTTTAGTTAAAATTATTTTTAATTACAATTATTTTTAATTACAATTATTTTTAATTACAATAATGTTTAATTACAATTATTTTTTATTACAATTATGTTTAATTACAATTATTTGTAATTAACATTGTTTTAATAAAAATTAATTTTTAATTTATTTTTCCATTGTAAATGCAGTTTTTTACTATTAATTTAGTATGTATTACTAATTACTTTTTATAAACATTAATTAGTTTGTATTTTACATAACTCATATTTGTATTATTTAATAGATAATTAATGTCTTATTTTTTGAATAAAAATGGGGTTGTGTGTGTTTCACGGAGAATATCTGGCAATAGCTCTGCGGTTTTGTTTTGATGTCTCCCGAATTACTGTTGTTTTGGTATTCGGGAGTGAGTTTCCGAAGAGAAAATTTTAGTTGTTAATTTTTTTAAATTCCAACTTCTTACAATGCAAGTTTTCCTTGATAAATGATTAAAACAACCAACAGTACAGCAAGAAGTTGTAGTTTAAAAAAATAACAAAACTTAGAAAACTCAATTTCGAATAGCAACAAAAGTAATTTGAGAGACATGAAAACAAAACCGCAGAGGTATTGCCTGATCCTCCGTGAAACAACCCCCTTAATAGTAACAATTAAGAAAAATTTAATTATAGAATGCTTTTATTTAAAATTTAACTACTAGGATAATTTAAATCACCTGATTTGTTATACAGAAATTAAACGACAAGCTTCTATTATTAAATTTAATTATAAAATGATTTGTGTATAAATAATTTTACATTTACTTAGTTTATAAAAACAGTAGTATATTTAACATATTTCAAAACTTAATTATTTAACTATACTGGTAGTTAACGAACACATTTAATTAAATAGTAATTATTAAAATATTAATCAATATTCTATCTAAATTTTTTTAAAAAAAAAACTTGATTTGCATGAGAAGTTTATATATCCATTTTAAATAACATAACTATGGCAACCAGTCGCCAATAGCCCTCCTATAGCTCTAGTGCGACGATAATTCAACATAACCCTAATCATTTATGTCGTTAAAATATATAAAAATAGTAGCTATTTTTTATAAAACATGTACTTAAATTTTAAACAGCAATTAAAATGTAATGAAAACAGAAAGTTTATTATAAATATTAAATACAAATACATCTCAATGAAATAAATGTTAATCGTGCAACA
>JAFNEN010001032.1:32500-35000 GCA_019343175.1 Oedothorax gibbosus | reverse complement strand
TATTCCGTTTTGGCGCAACTGCGTCATTGAACACCTTGATCATTCAAACAAATCTTCAAAACAAAACTTTTTTATTCCAGTGTCAAAAAAGCTTCGGAAGCCGTCATCCAATATGCAAGTAATTTTTATTAGTCCTTAATTGAATTTAATAGTTTTAATTCCAGTATTTTATAAATTAGTTGTTTTGGTTCGTTAAACATTCTTAAAAACTAATTTATGTATCCTGTGAATGAGAAGTTTTAAATTTGCTTGCTGTGTTTACATTTCAGATCAAAAGCAATTGTACCAAATCTCACAAATGCTATTCCTCCTATTTTGTGTGTTTTTCACGTAATCTTAATGTGCATGTACTCAAAAATACTGCTTTGTGGTTATATGGACTATTTAGAATTAATATTTAGACAGTTTTGCATATTGATATTAACAGTAATGTAACATGAATAGCAATTATTTTTTATCATTAGGGTCAGTTCGTTAAGTAAATGCACATTGATTATTTCTCTTATGCCTCTATGGTGAAAAATGTAAATTTTGTCCCGAGCCAATGGCTCTTTTCGGTAGCCAGCGTGCCAACTGCTCGCTTATTTGTTTTGTTTTTGCTGTGCCGGCTGCGAAGAGGCCAATGGGAATCGTCTGATGTACTACAATCTCTCAATCAATCTGCAAATTAAAGAATGTCAATTTTTTTTTGCTGGCAACTGCTTTTCAAAGTAAATATTCGATTCGAGCATGGATGAAACCGTTATGTAAGTAAGTCCGTTGTGTAAGTAATTATATTATATAACTGTATTATAAATTATATTATATACTGCTCGCTTTTTTGTTTGGGTTTTGTTTTTGCTGTGCCGGCTGCGATGGGAATGGGAATCGTCTGCTGTGTTCCATTTTGGCGCAACTGCGTCATTGAACACCTTGATCATTCAAACAAATCTTCAAAACAAAACTTTTTTATTCCAGTGTCAAAAAAGCTTCGGAAGCCGTCATCCAATATGCAAGTAATTTTTATTAGTCCTTAATTGAATTTAATAGTTTTAATTCCAGTATTTTATAAATTAGTTGTTTTGGTTCGTTAAACATTCTTAAAAACTAATTTATGTATCCTGTGAATGAGAAGTTTTAAATTTGCTTGCTGTGTTTACATTTCAGATCAAAATCAATTGTACCTAACCTCACAAATGCTATTCCTCCTATTTTGTGTGTTTTGTTATATACGTATCGATATCGATATACATATCGATATACGTATCGATATCGATATACGTATCGATATCGATATACGTATCGATATCGATATACATATCGATATACGTATCGATATCGATATACATATCGATATACGTATCGATATCGATATACGTATCGATATCGATATATACGTATCGATATATACGTATCGATATCGATATACGTATCGATATTCGATAATTACGTATCGATTTTAACGTATCGATATCGATATACGTATCGATATACGTATCGATATACGTATCGATAATATACGTATCGATATACGTATCGATATATCGTATCGATATACGTTATATCGATATCGATATACGTATCGATATACGTATCGATATCGATATACGTATCGATATCGATATCGTATCGATATACGTATCGATATCGATATACGTTATCGATATACGTATCGATATCGATATACATATCGATTAGTACGTATACGATATCGATATACTATCGATATACGTATCGATATCGATATACATATCGATATATATCGATATCGATATACATATCGATATACGTATCGATATCATATCGATATACGTATCGATATACATATCGATATACGTATCGATATACATATCGATATACGTATCGATATAACTATCGATATACGTATCGATAATCGATATCGATATCGATATCGATATACATATCGATATAACGTATCGATATCGCATTATACCATATCATATATCGATATATCGATACACATATCGTCGATACACATACGATTCGATATAAACCAACCCAAAATAAACCAATAATCAACATAAATAAACCAACAAAAATCCATAAATCCATAAATAAATCAATAAATCCATAATCCATCAATCCATAAATCCATCCATCCATCCATCCATAAATCCATCATCCATGCATCCATAAATCCATCCATCCATAATCCATAATCCATCAATCCATAAATCCATCCATCCATCCATCCATAAATCCATCAATCCATGCATCCATAAATCCATCCATCCATAAATCCATCCATCAATCCATCCATCATCAATCCATCATCAATCCATCCTCAATCAATCCATCCATCATCAATCCATCCATCCATCATCATCCATCAATCCATCCATCAATCAATCCATCCATCAATCATCCATCCATCAATCAATCCATCCATCAATCAATCCATCCATCATCCATCCATCAATCATCCATCAATCATCCATCAATCCATCCATCAAATCCATCCATCATCAATCATCATCCATCATCAATCCATCCATCAATC
>JAFNEN010001032.1:0-30000 GCA_019343175.1 Oedothorax gibbosus | reverse complement strand
CGGCCAATGGGAATTGCGCAGCAATTCTCGGGCGTTGGAGAGCGATAGCGAGCAGGAGAGCCTTCGGAGATTGCACAGCCATACAAGAGTTCGACTTTGCGAGCCAGTGAGATTGCGCAGCAATCCAAGGGTGCGAGCTTGCGAGCCGAGTGAGATTGCGCAGCAATCTGCGAGCTTGCGAGCCTAGGGGCGAAGCCCCTAGTATTCCAAAAAAAAAAAAACCTACCGTAATATGGTCTCTTTGGTTATCAGTTTAAAAAATCCAAGTAAAAAATCAAAATCTTGTTAGCACGAAACAAGCAACTCATAAAAAAAAACAGTACAAATGAAAAAAAAATCGACGCCAAAGGTTTTTTTTTCAGACTTGCCGTTTTCTTATTGTAACCGATCCGACGCGTTTTTCCGTTTTCTTCCAAACACAAGCTTTAAAAAAAACACAAAATTAAAGTGATAAAGCCGTAAGATTTATTACGCCAGCTGCAAATGTTTAGACATTTTTTTAGAACGATTTTTAAATGAAATTCATAATATTGGTCACGTTGGCTCCACCGTTCGTCATCGGTAGTTTGCTTTTTAAGTATACTATAGTTTAGTTTGAAATATCGTCGCACTAGAGCTACACAAGCGCTATTGGCGACCGGCGTCATAATTTAGAACCACAGTCAGGTGACGGAGCTGACATCTGAGTAGGCACCCAGCGCAACCGTTAAGGTAGACATCGTACTTAGCGTCGGGACTTTGGAGCATATTTAACTTGTACTCCCTCTACACGGGGTATTATTCGTCGGACATTTTTGGCTGCGCGGTCCGTTTATAGGTGGCAGTTATTTTGGCGATGTCCGGACCCGAACCTGGGACCTTCTGCATACAAGCCGAACGCCTTAACCGACTGGGCTCCCCAGCCCCTTAAGTATGCAATAACTTTAAGGTTTCGGTTAACCGTCTTTATACCTTTATGGTCAAAACATATATTATTAGGGCTCTTTGGAAAATTTCTATTGTTGACAAAATTTTAAATTGACTACATTAATTTGTGTCTGACGCGTAACAATAAACATACTCATATTCATACTCACTACAGATACTTTACAGTAGAAATTACGATAGAAAAAAGCGCGAAAAACTCCTAACTTATAGTACACTTATTTCATTTGTATTAAGCAAAATAAAAACCCTAAAAATGAAATTAAAAAAATAGTCATAGTGGAATTTCTTTGATTGATTTTCTTGATTTATCAACGAACAAATTGCACTATTATACTTGAAAACGAATTCAAATATATCTGTCAATATTTTATTTCTATTATTTTTTTATACTTCCTTCCTATTCGAGAGGATAGCCGTCGTTATTGGCGCCATAAAAAATGTATCTAAAATCTTATTCCCGCCTAAATTGCGATTGGCTTAAAAATAAATCCGAAGGGGGGGTTGAGAATGCAACGAGTTGTAGTATAAATATAAATATTTGTAAAAAATAAAAACATTTCTTTACAAGTTGATTCTATCTAGTAGGGCTCCACGAAAATGTCAGCCTCGGTACCAAAATTTCAAAATTAAGTACATAATTCGTGTCACATACCATTTTAAAGATTGGAATCTCTGTTTTAACACACTGAATTTCATTGTTTGAAATATATATTTTTTATAGAAGAAAAATTGCTTTTTAACGAACACTGTAATAAAAATCCATAATTTTAAGTGTTAGATTCTTACCCTTTCGAAACATTTTTTCCTAAACTTTCCATATTTTTTTAAAAAAAAATTAATTAAATTGTTCCCTACAAAGTAAAGTAACATTCTATGCTCTTACCCAAATCAAAAGTTGCAAAATTACTTGTAATGGGATACATTTATTACACCCTTTCATAAAATGTCAGTCAGTTACCAAATTCGTTTTAATTTTTTAATTTCAGAATAGAAATTTGGACTGCAGAATCTTTATAAAAGATATTCTCTGTTGTCAATAAGTACTAAATAATACTTAATGGGACAAAATTTAAAAAATGAACTTGTACAGGTAAAAATTGCTTGGTAACTGACAGACATTTTGACTTGGTAACTGACTGACATAGGTGTAGCTGGCTATTAATTTACTTATTATTACCCCAGTATTGACCCTATGCATAAATTATTTTTATAATACAGCTCAACACCCTTTCATGTTTAATTAAATCACATGTTGGTCTTTTTATTAATGTGAACAGACGATCGGTTTTAAGCAGGACAGTCCCGCTTTTTGTCTCACTGACCCGTGTATGTTCCGTGTCGACCTGTGTTGTTTATTAATTCTCATATATTATGAATGTGCAACTAATTTTTGAGTTTTCTCTCATCAGACATGGGCGGCTGGGGAGCCCAGTTTGTTAAGGCGTTCGCCTTGCAAGCGGAAGGTTCCAGGTTCGGGTCCGGGCATCTCTAAAATAACTGCCTACCTATAAACGGCCCGTGCAGCCGAAAATGTCTGATTAATAATACTCCATGTAGAGGGAGTGCACCTTAAATATCCTCCAAAGTCCCAACGCTGCGTAAGATGTCGCCCTTAATGGTTGCGTTGGGTGCCTACTCAGGTGTCGCCTCGTCACCTGACTGTGGTTCTAAATTACGACGTGCATCACCAATAGCCCTTGTGTAGCTCTAGTGTGATGATAATTCAAACTAAACTAAACTAAACTCATCAGATATGTTAAGTATTTCAGAGATGTCAGTCAGTTACCATTATGTCAGTCAGTTACCAAGGCGTTCTAAAAGCTGGTATTTTTTCAGGGTTCAATATTTTGATATAAAAATTGATGTGCTGGATAGTTCATTTCTTCCACTTTAATATAGGCCTGACTTTTAAAAGCCACCTCTTTTATATTCAGAAAATTTATTGAATAACTATATATATTATATTGATAAGTGAATGAAGGTTGCGATATGTATCAGTTACACACTTCATAATTTTTACATTTCTATAAGGGTATCAATTGTATACCATATTGAATCAGCTGAATTATCTTTTAAAATATATAAACCTAATTTGTAAAATAATATTTCCCGATTTCGTAAACATTGTATTCCTCGAATTCAGTCGTACCTGAATCCTATGAATTATACATTTTGGGGGGGGGAATTTTCGTCTCCCTGTCAAAACGATTTATAAAGACTAGTTTATCAAAGTTATAACTTCGAAGTGCTGGAAAGTTTGTATTGTTTCAAATTTCGTACCATCGCAGCATTATAAGAATTAACCATGTGAAAATGTCAGATTAGGAAATATCGTAAAATTTGTTTTTTTTGGAGGGAGGGGGAGGGGGGGGAAGAATATGTGGTTCTCCCGGGCCCTTCTCAAATCCAAAAAATAAACCAGAGCAAAATACTAACCAAAATCATTGATAAAAGTTTTCCATGAATGTGGTTGTGTTTGGCATAAATGGACCCAAAATCATTTTCATATCTAGGGCAACAAAATCACTGTAGACCAGTGTAATGCATCCCAAGTTGATATTGATCAAATAGTAGCAATTCTTCAACCACCTGTGTTTTCTCTCAAAATAAAAGAAGCCTCAGTTTTGTATTTCGATCAGAATTTACTTTTAAATTTGATTATTTTGTTAGTATAAGCATAATTAATGTAATAAAAATAAAAAGTAATAATTTTGTCTGAAAATACGATAAAATCTATATAAACTTTATAATATGATATTAGTTTTGTTATTAGGTAAAAGTTTTTTGATGATTTTAAGTCTTACTAACAAAGTTTTGGGTTGGGTCACGTATCCTTAATGGGTGGTTCATGTATCCCTATGCATTGGGATACATGACCCAAAATTAAAGTTTTAAATAATTAATATTTTACTACTATTGCAGTTAATACTACAGAAAATACTAATATACAATGTGTACTACTTTATGGTGTATGAATTATCTGCATTTACACATTCATAAATAGTGTTTTTTTTAAGTTACAAGCAAAAAACTTCGAGTTGGGTGATATGTCCCTGTTTCCCTCTACCACAAAAGCGCATGTAACTTGTTTGGTTTATTATAACTATCACTCAATAAAAAAATCTTTTTCATATCTCAACTATTTAGTGCATCGGATAATTTTGTATCGGATATAGTTTTATAGGTACCTCATTTAACATTACAGCCTCTAAACTTTCCATTCCTCTTACTCTACAAATAATGCTTTAAAATTAACGAAACATAATATTTTCGTGTTAAAATTTTGTTTGAAATACGAACTTAAAATTTAGTGTAAATCTTGAAATTAGTATAATTTTTAATGTGACGACGACCCCTTACACAAATTTTGCGTTATACAGTTAATTAAGAATGTTGTGTATCAACTAAAACAAAAAGGTTCAATTAGCTAGGATGAATGACGACCAAATATTCACCGGTGGTAAGTTATTTTTGCGCAGCTGTACCTAACTTAAATCTACCTAAATCAAATCGGTATATGGAAGAAACATTCTGCCACTAAATTATTTATAGGATTCATAACTCGAAAAATATATTTGTAATGAATAATTTCGAAAGAGTTTTAAATTAGTATGTTTTTACAGAATAAAAAATGGTGTTTAGGACATTTAAAATTCCGCATTTTAATAGTGTCCAATGTACTTAACGTGTTAATTTTTTTATATTATAGGTATAATCTTGTCATCTCTTGCCTTATGAATTTCTTATACTATCCAATGGACACGCAATTATGTTTTATAACAATGACACTCTGTGAGTATTTTGATATTCGTGTTTGTGTGAATATTAAGTTAAAAAATATAATTTCGTATAAATTGTCATTACAATATGGTTATAATGTAGAGCGACTCAAAAGTTTATTCACAATCATTTTTTTTTATTATTGTTGATCATGAGCAATTAAACGAGTTACAAAGAAGAAATAAATTACGCATCTATACTTCCGTAAAGCAATAATAAAAATATAAATTATTATGCATGTATCCACTCTCATAAAGATATACAATTAATAATAAAAAAACTTGTTAAGCAAAAATTGATTTAATATAGGAAAAAGTGCTGTCTCAAACACATTGACAAAAAATTTTGAAGGCTAAGCTGTTTATAATGCAAAAAAGTAGAAGCCTCTATACTTTAATTGCCCCACAAGTACAGCTGCTGCAGACAAATGTGATACGTTAAAAACTAGAAGTCATTGAAAATCTCAGGAAAAAATCTAAGTCCTATGATTATGCTTCGAATTCGATTTTTTTTCTCCTGAGATTTGACATTTTGTGGCATCTACGACCTGTGTTTAAGACGAGTCCGAACTATAAAAAGAGAGAGGGTAAGGAAGGAATTTTAAAATGCTTTAAAGGTATAGTGATTAAAAATTGTTTAAATCTTTTTTATTGTGTTTTTTCCTTGGAACTTCTGCTCCTCCTTTGTTAAAAAAAATCTATGATTTGGGTCCAAAGAACTACTAAAGGGTGCAAAACCAAATATAACTGCCACATATTCAAGTTAAACAATAAGAGAATTAAAATAATTTATTTGATATTAACTTATGATATGCAGAATGTAGAATTTGGACGACAGGTAATGTTTTGGAAATTGCCTATGGTACAAATGGTTGGCTCAATTTATAATAAACGAATGTAAGATCCTGCATCAAAAAAGTCCTTTACATTTAATTGGGATGCGAACTACATTTAAAAGTACTTTTTAAGTTAAGATGAAATAACAATCAGTGTATGTCATTCAATTACGAACGTGAGATTATTTAAAATGCATTATACGGCAATTCGTTGAAAGTAATTTTATCATAGAGATCATAGTAAAAGGGTTACAGTCTACTCAGCCGAAAGAAACTCAGCTGAAAGCCCTAAACCGCAAAATCTTGCCAAATTTCATGAAATATTAGCAGAGCATCTATAATTTAAATAAATAATTTAGTTTTAGTTTTTACTTGATTGATTTAGGTGTAGGTTATAGGTTCATGAAAACCTATTATTTTCGTGACAATAAGGGTGTGATGTAGATCAGGCATACAATTTCCTGATAAAGGAATGATACACTAAACTTTTGGAAATTAACCTTTCCAAAAACAAAAGTTTTAACAAAAAAGACATTTTAATAATAAATAATGAATTGTTTCTATTACCTGAAATATACACAATATCGTGTCTCTATTCAGAAAGGTGTTAGTATCTGAAAAAGAAAAATACCAAGACTTCTTCGAATAGTATTTAATTATCATTTTCGAAATTATTATTCTCATTATTTTTAAGGTTCTTTCGGGGAAAAAAACAGAATTACAATATTTTATTTGTCGAGGATTCGAAAATGTTTAAAAAAAAAGACTTTATTTATTGAAAAGAACCATTTCGTTTTTCCGCAACAAATATCCTACTATAAGACCATTTAAGCTCATACCATATTTTTTGTTGCAAAACTAGCAAGTAGTTTATAGGTTAGGGGAAGGTGTTGTTCCTTTGACCACTTCACACATTTTCAATTTTCTTATCTTAAGTATTAAGGCTAACTTCAATTCTCTTATTTTATTCCAATGTGTATCGTATGGTTTATCATATATAATTTTCTCATGGTTCCAGTTTTATTTTTTATTTAAATTAAAAAAAATAATGAAACTGTGGTCAAAGGTACAACATATAGTTGGCCATGGGTTGTTGTACCTTTGACCAGGAAATTAGATAACACAGCAATGAAGAAGAAAAACCATTTTGATCAGTGCAACAATTTAATTATCATTCACCTTTATATAAAGAAAAGTCCACTCCAAATAACAAACATTCTGACTGTAAAGCAGAAGCACTTGTAATAGTAGGGTTCGGTAGTTTAGCCACAATGTCGTCAATATCATACAATTTTTCACCTTCTCAACTTGCCACTTAAAGTTTGTCTTTTCAAATATCGGATTTAAAACACTGGATATTTACTAACATCATAGATATCTGCTACAAAAATACTTAATAGTTTTGTACTTGAAATTTTAACAAGAATAAAATTTCCTTTTTCTAAGTAATCTTTCTCAAATTGTTGATGGTCATATAATTCATCTGACAAATGAACATTCATCTGACATATCAAAGTCACTATCTCCTGAAGAAATTTCTCGGTAGCTATTGGATTCTGAAATCGAAAAAATATCATCATTTTTTGCTAAAGTTACAAAAAAAATGTCATTATAAATACTAGCTGCATTATGGATTCTTTTTAGTAACTTTAATTTAAAAAAAATACGTGAAACGCTTTTCAAGGGTTTTATTTTTTTAATTTTAGCATTAAATGATATTTTTTCGATGACGCCATAGTATTTTCTCTTTAAAGAGATGGCAAAACTTTCAAATTTGTCATGGTAATCTTGGTTCCATGCGTGTCCCGCTGCCGCAATTGGAGGTCACGTGATCTGCCACTCTATTATTTTTACTATGATCTCTATGAATGTTATAGAATTACTATTATTACTATTTTATAGAATTACTATTATTACTATTTTATAGAATTACTATTATTACTATTTTATAGAATTACTATTATTACTATTTTATAGAATTACTATTATTACTATTTTATAGAATTTCTATTATTACTATTTTATAGAATTACTATTATTACTATTTTATAGAATTACTATTATTACTATTTTATAGAATTACTATTATTACTATTTTATAGAATTACTATTATTACTATTTTATAGAATTACTATTATTACTATTTTATAGAATTACTATTATTACTATTTTATAGAATCACTATTATTACTATATTATAGAATTACTATTTTACAAAAGCATGTCTACAATTTACAGCTTTAATTATTTCAGTATCAAATGGAGAAAACAAAGTGATTCTACATTGGAAGAAGGACACTGGCGAGGGAGATTTATTTCCGGCCATAAGATTCGCAAACGAGGTAGAAGCTTTAAAGTACAGGATTGGTCCACCAAAGACATATAAGACTGTAGACCAGTGGACAACAGGTATATTAGTCAATAGTATGAAATGTCCCAATTTACAGATGCGCCAAGGTGTTACAGATCTGACGAAGAAATTAAATTATAAAAGCAATCATCGATGAAAACTTCAAAAATAGCGAAAAAGGATGCTAAGCATGCATATGTTTACGAAATATTTTTAACGTGTAGTTAGTAACTATAACTGTTTGGCTAACGGCTGAGATTTTTATAATCTTAATAGAATTAAATTTGCACTGACAAAAAAAATGTTTTTTGAAATGTTGCAATATGTATCAACTTAACCCGATCTGGGTAAAGTTGATACGGCATCGGGTCAAGTTGGTACGCATATGAGTAAGCTGAGACGGTGCTAGGAAATAATTAAATATCTAATAAAAAATTACAGTAATTACGAAAAGTGTTTTATTTACAATACAAATAGGTTTTTAACTTTATATGATACAAAGTTTTACATGATAGGGCCTATATTGATTGTAACTGATTACTCCGAGTCTGAGAAATTGGGATCTGATTGACAATTGAAACACGTGTAAAATGGATTGTCTTCAGCACGTGCGATGTGTGGAGAAAGAATGGGTTTCCTTTTCAAAAATTTAGAAAACCATTCCGCAGTTGCAATTTTAGCATTTATCCAGGTGCCTGGCATCTTTATTTGGTTAGCTAGTGCCAGTTCATAGGCCAGCTCTCGAACATTTTTGGAGTCAATCCGTAGTAAATTTTAGATCTTGTTAAAATAGATCTGCTAAGCTCCTCCTCAAGTTCGTCAGTCAATATTTGTCGATGTTTAGCATAACCCATTTTTACAACCTCGTCAGTAGCCTCTGGCGTTTCAAGGTTTTTTCCTTTTTTGTCTTGAACCTGTAAAGAGTCATTTTGTCTATATTAAAGGTTTTGGCCGCTTCCCTAATAGACATTATGCCATTTCTAATCTCTTCATAAGCTCTTCCAAAAATATCAATTGGTATTTCGCCTCTTGTAGTTTTTTCTTGTAGTTTCTTGGCATCTGTAAATAAATGCAACATATGAAAATTCGTGTGGGTTAAGTTGATACATCGTATCAACTTGACCCCAAAGAAGCGTATCAACTTGACCCAACCGTCGCCATTACACTAAACCACAAAATACGGGAAACCAATAACAGCTAGAACAAAGTCTACTAGGTTACATTCTTACCTTTATAGCATGTAACAAAGTGATGTTATTGATAACGCAATCCACTAACAAGTAAACTTTCAATAACACTTCAAAACCAGGGGTAAAAATTTACTTTTAAAGCTCAAAACCAATATTTAATTCACAACTCATAGAACAAAGCAACCTCCTCTCAGTGCTCACTCGTGGTTGCTGAGGACGGACAGGCCGTCCAGTCAAGCGAGTACCCACTTGTTTGCGTCTGCGCATTACGGAGTTATTTTGACTGTATCAACTTGACCCTGTATCAACTAGACCCGGTCTCCCCTATAACATGTAAACTTGTGACACGCATATTTTGCGTCTTATTGCAAATTTCTGGTAAATGTTTGTAAAAAATATTAGGCATAATATTAATAAATGACATTAAATAAAGTAGCTTTTATTCCAAAGTATATTTGTTATGACAATATAAAATGAATAAGATATCTTTTCAAAACAAGCATCGCTAGTTGTTACCCTTTACCGATCTGACTTTTAAAAACTTCAGAACCTTTCCCAATAAAAAATCAACACAAAATATGATGATTTTATTAGAATCTAAAGCAACTTACTTAAGCTCTTCACGCCTCACGGCGCATAAGGCATCCAGCCTACTCCTCCAAGCCTCACGGTTTTTGGCGTAAGCTCTGGCGTCCTCCAAACCGGATAATCTTAAATTTCTTAGTCGTTTTTATAATTGCCTCTGTCATTTCATTCTGAGCCTTAATCCCTTTCATTTTCCGTCAGGAGCCCAGGAGAGCGAGATGTTTGGTAGCTTCTCCTATCTAAAGCAAATAAAATTTTAATAAAAGTTAAAACTGGTTTAAGAGGTATTTTTTAAAAATATTAAAAAATGGGCCAGGAAGCAAACCAGTTGCAAGCTCTTAAGTATAGGATAGGATCCAAAAAACATATAAGACTCAAAGAACAATGGGCAGCAGTTATATGATAATAAGAAAATTAAATACCGTCGTAGCTGGTATCTTTGGCCCAAGCGTAAGAAAGATATTTGTTTCCTACTTTCTCTTCATAAAATGATCATATATTAACTTGTTTTACATTTTTGAAAAAGTGAAAACATAGGCTTTCATTTCATATAAAAAATTTCTTATTCAAATTTGCATGCTAATCCGGCAAAACCACGTAGTAGCAAGTACACGTACTTTTATTCTACTCTCTCTGCAGGCAACTACACGGTTCTATACGCCAATTTTACGTTCGTGCGCCTGCTGAGCGGCAGCCTAATGAACACGTACGTGCCGAGCACCCTGATCGTGTGCTTCTCGTGGCTCTCGTTCTGGCTCGAGGTGACCGCAGTGCCCGCCCGAGTTACCCTGGGCGCCACGTCCCTCCTCACCCTGGTGACCCAGATGGTGCAGGCGCGCCAGGGATTGCCCCCCATCTCCTACATGACGGCCATGGACATATGGCTGTTCGCCTGTCTGCTCACCGTCTTCGGATCGCTGCTGGAATTCGCCTTCACTTACCACGTTCATGTACTGCAAAAGAATAAGGTACCTTCACTTATGATACATGAAGTGTTGAATGGAAGGTCTACAGGAGAATTTCCCTCTAAGTTTCTTTCCTTAAATATTTTAGTGAAGATAGAATGGTGTACGGAAATATTTCTGTGGAATTAACCACTTCTTTAATAGTTAGTAAATTGATATATACTGTTTTAAAAAAAAATTATGAAACGGGATTTCGTCAGAAGGTTATGTAATTTTTTTTTAAATACCGGTCAATTTATGAGCCAAAAAAATAAATAAACAAATTTGTTATTTTTAAAAAGAAAATAAATATATTTTTAATAAAAGAGGTGGCGGTTTTTTTTTAAACTCGCACAGACGTTGTGTATTCATCAATATATATTTCTAGGAAAAATCAGTTTAAGTATTATAGCAATCACAGATGCCCCATAGGTTTTATACTTAAATCAGCAGGTATGCAAAATTCACGGGAAAATGTTAAAAAGTCTACTTAAAAAGATACATTTTTAAGTATAAAAAATAAACTCTTAATAACTCTAAATAACTTCTTAAATTAAAAATATTCGAAAAAATTCGTTTAAAGATAAGTTTGTACACGAGTGTGTATCAAATTGACTTTTTAAGTTCAGTTATTTTAAAATATTGATTTGCTTTTTCAACTATGTGCAAATTTCAACTTATTTGATTCAAAATTATTTTAGTGCATTAATATAAAGGTTATTGCATTCAGAAGAATTTTATACAATAATAAAAATGAACTGTTATCTAGTTACTTGTACTTTTTAAATTTTTATATCTTTCTTCAAATAATTTTGCATAAAATCACTATTTATGTATAATTGTAGCTTCAACTTTGTGTATCTTTTATAAATATTTTCTTATTTTCTATATCATCCAAAAACGTTTATTTTTAGAATTCTTCCCAGAATGCTGTTCACCAAACAATTAATTCTGAAGCAATTGGATCAAGTTATAACTTGAGAAATAGAAGATCAACCAGATTTCCTATGAACCAGTCCAATAAAATTGCCTCAACGATTTTAAAAGCTGAAAAAACTCCGCTATCGGCATGGGAGCAACTAAAAGATGCTCCTTTGGACAAATACTTTCGGATTGCATTTCCTTTAACGTTCACCACATTTGCATTAATATACTGGTCATTTTATCTTTCGTGCACATAGCAGGATACACATATGTTTTGGAATGCATTTAAAATAATCTCTTAAGTTTCAAAATAAGTCTTGAAATTATTTTAACTATATATGTCACCAAAATTTTTAGTAGATGTAATCGAATTATTCAAAATAAAATTTAAATTGTATTCAGAGAACCTTCATGAGGAATGATCGGGACGCTTAGACGCTTCACACACAATATCAATATATTTCGTATATAAATTCCTTATGCTTTTGTAATAGCATTTGTGTCTGCTAATATTATTTCAATTTGTATGGATATTACAATGAAAGAAAATTCAGTAAACATCGCTTTTGTCACAAGATAATAAAAGATCTTCTAAAATATTGTTCACCATAGTTTGATTTTTTTAAAAGAATCAAAGGTTTCAGATACAACATATTGTTCCCACATTTGACTTTGTACTTCAGAAACATTGGGAAACAATATATTAGTTATTAGTGTAGGGGAGAGTGGGGGCTATTGGGAAATTTTTTTATTAACCTCTGTATTTCAGCAAAAATACAAAAAAATTAATTAGATCCTAAACTGAACACTCGTTTACTTAAAAAGCCATTCGACAGATGTTTAAACATTACCATAGTTTAGTTGCTGAGCATTTTACCAAGCATGTTAATGTACCATTAGCCCCCCATATGTGGGGTCTAATGGGACAGGGTGCAGGGCTTGTGGGACATGGTAAATTTTGCCTGAATTAAAATTTTGAAAAAGGGAAAATTAAGTAGAAAAAATGACATGAAAATAAAATTTTAAAGCAAAAACCATTTATATAATGTATACATAATGAAATTTTATTTTTTTTAAACAATTATTTCCCATTGAAAGGTAAAATATCAAAGTTAAAAATCGAAATTGAAGATGCTCCCATAATTTTTGTTGAATCCTTTTTAAGGATAGTTTGTGTTTGTATCTTCTAAAATTTATCTCAAACTTGTCCTCTTTTTCCAGGTACGTAATTTAAAAAGACTGTCTTTATCTTGAAATAGCTTACTCGGAGTTAATCACTTTCTATTTCAGAAATCAATCCAACGTAATAAAGAATAGTTAGCTTTCTAGCAAATTTTACCAAGAACAAATTATTTATCTTCACCAAGCTTTGTTCAGATGTAATTAATGAAATTGAAAGTGGAAAAATGTCACCAATAAAGCTACTTGAACTTTCACTTATTATACGACGCAAACAGTTCAAAAAGTTTAAAATTAAAGTTTAAAAAGTTTTTTTCAACTTGACTGAATAAGATATTAGAGATTTATAAAGATTCTTCAAAAAATCATACAAAGCTAGGCTCATTCGTGTCCCATTTGACCCCACAGTTTCTGTCCCGTTAGACCCCACTGTGTTATTAATTATAAATGATACAACACAGAATCACGTGTATTTCACCACAGTATTTGACATATAATATCTAAATCTATGATATGTCTTCTACCTAAAACTATAGTTTAATTCATGAAAAGTTTTTATTTAATACTTTAAAAGTGTGAAAAAAGATACACTTTTAACTTACCTTTTATTCTCCAAAACAACAATTCTTCTCTCCACTTCAACACATGATTTGAATGGCTGATCTTTGGTTGTTAAAATGTGAAGTCTAACTGTTGCAATCCTGTAGTGTAGAAATATATTTGTAAAAAAGTATATTTTCGCCGCTTTAGGCCTCTTGTCCCTTTAGCCCCCACTCACCCCTATACATTATATGTATTCTTTATTCATTATTTGGTTATAAAGAAACACGTTATGTATACTATTAAAATAATCGGTACAAGATTGTTCAGGAGTGCTTGAATAATTTAACTGTCATCAGCATTTAATGCGTGGATTTACCTTTTTTGTGGTGAAAACCTTTTTTGTGGTTGGCTTACTGCAATATTGGTAAACACACTCTTTTAAAATTGAAGTGGCAACTAAAAAAGAGACCATGATTTATTAGTTTACTAGCTGACCCGACAAACGTTGTCTTGTTTTTACTATGAATATTGAATTGTAATTGAAGGTTGATCGAAAAATCCATCGATCCTTGGCAAATGCAGCCGAAAATGTCCAAAGAATAATACCCCATGTGGTGGGAGTGCACGTTAAATATTTTTCAAAGTCCCGACGCTGCGTACGATGTAAAAGTTGCATTGGGTGCCTAATCAGGTGTTGGCTCGTCACATGACTGTGGTTCTAAATAAAGATGCCCGTAGCCACTATCCCTCTTGTATAGCTCTAGTGTGACGATAATTCAAACTAACCCTAACCCATACAACTGGATGGGAATAGCTACCCTACGCTAAATTTTTAATTTCGTCAAAAGCCGCCAATGGCAACATTCAATTGGCCATATCATAGCTGTACCAAATTGACAGTTTGAAAGTTTTAACGCTATACGTAGTGGGAATTAACAATGATTAGAAGTATTCATCAGATCTAGAATAGTAATCGCCTTTACTGCCATGATACATTGTAGCAATATCTTCACTTCTTAGTTCTTACCATTTATAAACATCAATTAAATTAAATTGGGAAACAAAAAAAATCAGAAGATTTCAACTCAATAAATAAAATAATGATATTCAAATAAAAATCCTATAAATTAAACCCACGTGCTCTGACGTGCTTATACTTAATTTTCGTTCGCGTTGAACGTGCTGAAATTTCTTTTAAATTGAAATAAAAAGTATAAATTCTAATCTTACAATACTATTCCTATGGAGAAATCGGCTCACGTTTTGCACTTATAAACTCGTTCGGGTTCGAATTTCGAATAACTCATTCATTAAAACATTCTCCTGACAATAACAAACACAACGAAAAAAGAATTAGTGAAATCGGTCCAGTCGTTCAGGCGTGATGCCGTCACAACGAATAAATGGGATTTTAATTTATATATAATTTTTTTTTAAATGTAGTTCTATTAATATTAGTTCTAACCATTTAAATAGTATAACAATGAATTTGTAAAGACTGTACATTAATAAATCATATTATTTCAACCTTATTGTTCTAAAAATATGTAGTTTTATTGATAATGAAAGTTCAACCTAGAATCTAATTTGCCCCACATAAAACTTAACTTACTTTTTATTCTCCAAAACAACAATTCTTCTCTCCACTTCAACACATGATTTTAATGGATAATCTTTGGTTATTAAAATGTGAAGTTTAACTGTTACAATGTTGTAGTGTAGAAATATTTGTAAAAAGTATATTTTTCTCCGCTTTTTGCCTATTGTCCCATTAGCCTCTTGTCCCATTAGCCCCCACTCTCCCCTATACATAAGTTTGAATGCTAAATTCTCCGAGGAGTGTGATGTATGATACCGACAACAAATAAACAAAAAGAGTAAAACATATCTTTCAAACTAAAAGGAATTTTTAAAATCGGAAATTGGGAACGAAAGTTGAACAAGATAGCTCTCTCTGATGTCATGCCTTTTAAAAAGAAGAAAAATAAAATAAAAAGTCTTACGATTTCTATTATTTAATTCTTTCCAATTATTTTTTTAAAATTTAAAACTAAATCAATGAGGAATATCACAAAAAAATGCTGTTACTGTTACTTCGTAATTCGCATTTTTATACAATGTTATCAATTGTTGTTCTTATAAATGAAACGTTATAAATTGTATCTTTGTTCGTTCTATTAATATATTTTCTATATAATACCTCATATAAAATACTACTGACCATCTTCATTTATTTATAAAAAATGTGCAAATTCACCTTGATCTTTCCCCATAGCAAGATCTTTCCCCATAGCATCTTTTCCCATCATCATACCATTCGACCTTCTTTCTCTCTCTCGTTAATTCTGTCAATATCCAAAATACTTAATCTCAGGTACAGATGCGCTTTATGACCTTCATAACAAAAATATTTAAAAGCATACAAAGCTAGATTTATTTGTGCCCCATTAGATCCCATAGTTTCTGTCCCATTAGACCAACCCCTCAGTGTTATTATTTATAAATGATCCAACACAGAACCACGTGTATTTCACCACAGTATTTGACACATAATATCTTAATCTTTGATATCTCTCCTACCTAAAACTTTAATTAATTCAATTTTCGTTTAATTCATGAAACATTTTTATTTAATACTTTATAAAAGTGTAAAAAAAAATATACACTTTTAACTTATTTTGGGTTCTCCAAAACAACAATTCTTCTCTTCAATTGAACTCATGTTTTAATCTCTAATCTTTTGTTGTTAAAATGTGGATTCTAACTGTTACAATGTTGTAGTGTAGAAATATTTGTAAAAAAGTATATTTTTCTCCGCTTTTTGCCCCTTATCCCATTGGCCCCTTTTCTCCCCTAGAAAAATATATGATTTGCTAACTGTATCCCAACTATTATATTAGTCAACTATTGCAAGGATTGAAAATTATTTTGTTACTTTATCAAAGATATGAATCTTAGTTATTTAATTTATAAAACTTTGGGCTGGGAACTGGTGGGCAGGCTGGCACTTAATGTTGCACTTCACAAACTGGCTACTGCTGTGTAGTTACATGCTTCAATCGTCAGTACTTCAGTCGTATCATTGCAACCGTTTTGTCTTCTAAAAAAATATGAAAAATTTAATATATTTTTATAACTTAATTGGGCCAAGCCTTGTAAAGGTTAGTCTAAAAACCTAAAAAAATAGCTAAAACAACTAATACAGGATTTGCTTGACTTACAAATTTAAGTCGAAGTTTAACACATCAAATTTACTGAAATATCTATTTCAGGATTTTTTGGGGGGTCGGGTCGTGAAACAGTTTTCTTAGTTATGGATTTAAACTATAAAATAGTTTAAAAACTTAAGAGTAGCTAATTTTCTCAAACATAAATTTCAAAACTTCAGAAGAAAAGAAAGACCTTCAGAAGAATGTGTTCAAAAGCTTGACTTATCTTGAATTTTATAGCTTCAAATTAAAGCATGCCCTTAAATATTTAAATAATAGATCAAAATCCCTATTTCTAAATCTTGGTCTCAACATAGTCCATGGCACAAAACTGTTTCAAATTGACTATAATAAATCATATTTAGTTGTTCATTCGAGTTAATCTCTTACTTCTTCTCTATCCAATATTTCTTTATTAAAAAAAACATTAAAAAATTAATGATATTGAAAGACGTGAAATCAAAACTCCTGATTGAAAAAAAAATTTAAAAAAATTCTTAATTATCGTTTTCACAATAAAATAAGTATACTTTTATTGGGGATGCTGGATCACCAGAATATATTTGCTCAACATAGAACGATCAAACAGTATACCTAATAAGCTACACATCTATTTAACAGTGTTAACACAGAATACACATGAAAATATGCTATTGATTAAAGAGTAATACAAACAAGCACTTAATAGAGAATTGGCAATACATTGAAATGCAATTTAATAAATACTAACCCTTTTTTATGAATCTTTACAATGAAGAACTTCGCGTTTTGTAGTTAGGTAGGTTGGTACATGTATTTTCCGGTTTGTTCCAATCCCAGAATGCAATGTGAGAGATATTTTGACGAAATAATCGTCAAAAACAACGAAATGAGGCTTGAGAATTCAAGGATCGTCAAAAGTGAAAGTATTATTTCTGAGAGTGTATCCTACGTTAAATTTTCCACTTCGCCAAAAGCCGCCAATGCCAAAATTTAATCGGCCATTACATCATAGCTATACCAAATTGCCAGTTTCATAAACATAAAGTGTTTACGCTATATGTAGAGGAAATGGACATTTCTTGGAAGTATTCATCAGATCTAGAATAGTAATCGCCTTTGCTGCCATGATACATTGTAGCAATATCTACACTTCTTACCATTTGTAAAAATCAATTAAATTAAATTCGGTAACAAAAAAAATCAAAAGATTTAATTTCAATAAATAAAAAAAATAATGATATCCAAACAACAATCCTACAAGTTAAACTCACGTGCTCTTATGTGTTTATACTTAATTTTCGTTCATGCTGAACGCGCGAAAATTTCTTTTAAATTGAAATAAAAAGTATAGATTCTAATCTTACAATGCTATTCCTATGGAGAAATCGTCTCACGTTTTGCACTCCTACACCCGTTTGGGTTTGAATTCCAAAAAAATCGCTTCTTAAATGACGCCTTCATTACAAAAAATATACTCCTAAAATGTGTTATCTGTACCTCTAGGAGTTTGGGCTGGGCGTTGATACGTTAGACGTGAGAGAGTCAGTCAGTCAAGACTTCGCCTATTATACTGGGTGCCCCGAAATACCCCTGGGCCGACGAAAACCCACGTCATTTTGACTACGCATTTAAATCAGCCAGGCGCCACAGTGTGGGGTGGCATATCCGGCGATGGTGTCGTGGGTCCTGTCTTTTTCGATCGAACCGTTGATGGCCTCAGGTATGTGGATATGTTGATACAAGTTGTAGTACAGCTGGGGAAAAAAAAACGATCCACCCTTCGTTTTTCGGCTGCTATTGATCAGGAAATTTTGTGAAAGGTGTCATTTTTCAGGAAATAGCGTAAGGAATTCAGAACTGGCAACCAAAATTGTATAAGGGGTCGTCTACATATTAAAATGAGTACCAACTTTGAAAATTCCAATGGCAACACCCAATTTTTTTATATAAAAATGTTTATCATCTTCAAAATACCCCAGATCCAAAAAATTTTTTATTAATTTGCATTATTTGTTGAGATATAAGCATTCGAAGTTGAAGGCCCATAATGTTAAAAAAGTTTCACAAACTTTTATTTATACCTCCACAAATAAAATGAATTAAACCAACAATTTTTTTTTCATTATATACTTCATAATCTTCCAAAAACAAATCACACAAGTTTTTTCATCAATTTTTAATTTTTATTATTTTTTTATTTAAATTTAAATAAGAAAAAATAAATTATGAATAGCAACCCCAAATTTTTGTTACATAAATCGATAAAGTAGATCAAGTAGAACCAAATCCCGAATTTTTTAATTCAACAACAATTATTTGCCGAGTTATTGTAAAAATACTGAAAAAAACGAATTTTAGGGACCGTGTAAAAAATTACTTAGCAAATTGGATCCTAATTTGCATTATCGTTTGGTGGTTGAAAAGCGTTTTTGGTAAATGTTTATTCAAATTATTGATGTCTGTCAAATGTCTAAAAATCTTTTCTTGTTTCAAGTGCATACAATGTATTTTGTTTGTATAATTAACATTAAATTATATCGATTACTATGTTTTTGAATGTATGTTATTTCCAATATTATTTATAATTATTTTATTATAAAATTTCCAATAATATGTTATTTCCTCGATTTTTTTTTAATTATTAGAGATTACTTATTTATTTAGTTATTTAGTCAGTTAGTTATTTAGTCAGTTAGTCAGTCCGTTAGTTAGTCAGTCAGTCGGTTAGTTAGTTAGTCAGTCGGTTAGTTAGTCGGTCAGTTAATTAGTCAGTCCGTTAGTTAGTCAGTCCGTAAGTTAGTCAGTCCGTAAGTTAGTCAGTCAGTAAGTTAGTCAGTCAGCAAGTTAGTCAGTCAGTAAGTTAGTCAGTCAGTCAGTTAGTCAGTCAGTTAGTCAGTTAGTCCGTTAGTTAGCCAGTCAGTCAATTAGTTAGTCAGTGAGTCAGTCAGTTCACTGACTAACTAATTGAAAGTCAGTTAGACTAAGTTAGTCTAAAGGAGTGACTAACTAACGGAGTGATTAATTGACTGACTGACTAACTAACTGACTGACTGACTTACTAACTAACGGACTGACTAACTGACTAACTAACTGACTGACTAACGGACTAACTAACGGACTGACTGACTGACTAACTAACTGACTGATTAACTAACTGACTAATTAACTGACTGATAACTGACTGACTAACTAACTGACTGACTGACTGACTAACTAACTGACTGGCTAACTAACTGACTGACTAACTAACTGATTAAATAACTGACTAAATAACTAAATAAATAAATAATCTCTAATATTTAAAAAAAATCGAGAAATGGACAAAAATCTGTTTTCGGGATTTAGACCCATTCGGGATTTTGACTCATTTGGGATTTCGGCTTGTCGGAATTTTGGTTTGTCGGGATTTCGGCTGTCGGGATATGTCCCAGACCCAGTGTGCCGAATTTTAAACCAACCTTTTGTAGCAATATGAATGAAACAAAAATTTGCATAAAATGTAAAACATAAATGTAATAATTATGTTTGTCTATCTGATTGTAACTAATCGCATTTGAAAATCTGTTCGTTATAAATAATCGTATATGTGACTTAATTTAAAATTAAAACTTTTTCTCGTCTACCCTTTATTTTATTTCTGAATTTTAAAATCCAAAATTAAAAAAAAGGTAAAAACATAAAAAAAATCACAATATTAGGGAAGAAGGTTTAATTCTAGCATCTTTTGGCGAGATTATGGTAACCCTTTTGCTAGATTGTCGTTTCGAAAAAACACCCTAAATATTACCTTTATCAATTTGGAGATTTCCCCCCAAACGAACTGAAAATTAATGCTTTAATATCTCAGCAAATAATGCAAAATGAATAATTCTTTTTTTTACCTGGGGTATTTTGAAGTTGCTGAATATTTTTTATGTATAAAAAAATAGTGGTGTTTGCCATTGGGAATTTTTCAATAGTTGGTACTCATTTTTAATATGTTAGGTAGACGACCCCTTATACAATTTTGGTTGCCAGTTCTTAATTCCTTACGCTATTTCCTGAAAAATGACACCTTGCACAAAATTCCTTGACCAATAGCAGCCGAAATATGAAGGGTGGATCGTTTATTTTTTCCCCAGCTGTACCACAACTGCAAGCACGGCCCAACTTTGCGGAGTTGTTGTTTCAACAGGACAGTGCCCCACCTCATTATTCTTTGGTGGTCCGACGATACCTGGATCTGACCTTCCCGAATCATTGGATAGGTAGACGGGGGAGCATTGAGTTTCCACCACGTTCCCCGGACTTAACTCCCGTGGATTTCTTTTTCAGGGGAGTAGTAAAGATAAAGGATAATGTTTATTCCAGAAAACCCGCCACAGTACGCCAGTTGAAGAAATTCATCGATGATGCTTTTAAGGACATTCGTGACAACTTGAATTTATGTCGTACTGTGTGTGAGAGTGTCCAGGCTAGGTTGCAGGAATGCATCAATGTCGAAGGTAGACAATTTGAGTACCTTCGAGATTAATAATTTAAATATATATATGTAAATAAAGCTGTCACTTTTGACTATGGTTCTTAATTACCATGCCTGTCGTCAATAACTCTCCTGTAGCTCTAGTACTACAATAATTCAACCAAACTATACTTAACCTGTATTAAAATAACTGTTTCTGTATAAATAACTGTATGTTAGTGTAAATTGCGAAAAATTTGTCATTTTCAAAATGTAGCAATTTTTCTCTACTAAGGATATATTTAATAGCAAGGTTATTACAGTGCAAATAATTTGTACACGTTACCAAAGGGTAATTTAAGGTTTTGGATGCTTTTTTTGTGTTTGTGCTCTATTTTTAAGATCAAGAAAAGCCTTGCCACCGCGCCCGCCCCAAAAGGAAAATTTGGATACCGCGCCTCAATGTTCAGTTGTTGTTGTGACTAATCCCCTCAATGTCTAGCGGCAGCTAATCATTGTCCATGAGTCCATACACTTTCAAAAAATCCAGGGCAAGCAAAGGGTCCGTCGCAAAAGTCTCCCTAGGAATGCGAAGACAAGCAAGAATGTGCTCCTGGGACGCACTTTCCACCCCGCACTTTGCACAAACCGGGAAAACCTTGTTGCCATTACTATAGGAGCAACTCTTCAGGTGGCCTCTGGCAAATCTTGACAGCGCCGTCTGGTCGGCTCTATCGCAGGAAAGGCCAATGGAGCCCCTAGGACATCTCCGCCAATACCAATCATGGGATGGAGGGACCCTCCAAGTTTTTAAGTCATTGTTTTTTCTGATGGAGTAAAGCTCGTCAAAAGTTAATGGGGCAACTGAACCCAATGGTTCAACCGAGCCCTGCTTTGCCAAGTCGTCAGCAACCTCATTTCCGTAAATCCCCACATGCGAGGGTATCCATTGGAGGTGCACTTCGTGGTCCACAGAAATATATCCAAGTAATTTCAGAATAGCTATGCTAGTGCGATCACCCACATTGATTCAGTCCTTCAAGTGCTGTATTGAACTTCTACTATCCGACAAAATCCGCTCCATAATTAGTTTCATTCAGAATGGCCTCAAGACCGGCCTCAATAGCCAACAATTCGCTTCTAAACACCGAGCTATTGTCCGGGTTTCTTGTTTTAATTTTCTTGACTTCGCTATTAGGAGTCTTAATATATACTCCACTCCCGGATTGATGTTCTTCATTTTTGCTTCCATCTGTGTAAATTTGGATATCTACATCAGGGATTTCGTTGATTATCTCAAGTACCAACTGCTTTAAAAGGGCCGGGTCTGTATGCTTTATTCACGGCCTGTTGTAGTTCGGTGTGGAAGAATACTCCTTTTAATCCCTCCGATGGATCAATACAATCAGGGGTTCAGTAAATGAATCTGTCGTAAAAAGGGGGTTACCTTACAAGGGTCAAGTAGTTTTGATTTTTGGATATGTTTTATGTATAGAAGGTTTAATTAAGAATCCAAGATTCTGACCTTGGGGCGCCAAGGTCAAACGTCGGACTTTTTTTAGTTTTTTCCAATCTATTCACTAAAGGGTTGGTTTTACAACAAAATAATTAATACAACAATTAAAGAGGGAAGAATATGCTAAAATTTTAATGTAAGTTAGTTTTTCTAACTTAATAGTTTTGGTGATACATCTCTTAAAAATTTGGGGAAATTGAGAAAATTTTGAAATTTTCTCCATTTTGGCGGTTTATTCCCCTGTAAAATTAGGAAAGAAAAAATAACTCTAAACCCATTCACCCTCTTCCACAGAATTTGTGTAATCAAACAGTCAGATGAAGATTTGAAAATGTTTTTCACATTTGTGAACTATCTCCTTTTCCTTTGTCACTGTTTAGTGAAGATGGAATGCGAAAGGGAACTAAATCATCTCTATTTTTAGCATTTACACCAACCAACGATGATTTTATTCAAGAAAAATATAATATTGTAGGGGTGGATGGAGGCCCCTTACTTCACAAAGTTGTTTGAAAACGGAACATTAGTTTCTTGGAATATAGCTAAAAGCTATATAACATACTTACAGGCACATTATGGCGCAAACTTTGCTGTAGCAGGGGTGCCTACAAGGGGTCAACGACGCAGACAGCATCGTTGAAATTTTAGGGGGGGGGAGGGGTTCGAAATAAATTAGAATTTTTTTTTAATGTAAATGGTTTATTTTGTCTAAGATAAAACTCTAACAAATTCTTGTTCTTTCTAATTATATGTTGCCCCCCCCCAACCTTCAAGAATCAAAATTAGTAACCAAAATCCTTAAGAACATTACGAAAAGAAGAACATAGATAATGGGATATGGCGTCTGCGCCTGACGAATATTTCTGACATTTATTACCCATAAACAACCCATCACTTCTTTAAAGCTGAAACAAAACACCTTCTCATGCCATAAATCTCACGCAGTCTGTATAACATACAATTCGATGAATTGATGACTCCCGCATATTTCTTTTTCACCAATGACATTCGTGCAATTTTCCCGCTTAAATTGTTGTTAGCTTTAGATTGTTGTTTTCGAAACGGAGGGAAGCATCAAATCAAAGATACACTTTATTAAATGCGTCTATTTTATTTATTTTAAACTAAATGAAGTTAAAATGCACCGTACTATAAATACCCAAGCTTATTTTGAAGTGTTATGGCAGTGATTCCGGTAAGATTTTCATAATTATATAATTTTAATCTTGTTAACCCTCTGAAAAAGCAAATTGGCTGAAATGTAAACTTGTTTTCACTGCTTGAGATTTAAATTAAAATTTTAACTATATATTTCTGTAGTAGGTGGTTATAAATGACTCCTACATGCTTTAAATTTTGGAATTTAATAAAATTATTAAATTTATAAAAATTTAAAAATTATGTGTGTTGCTGGAAAAACAGTCATTTGACGGGTTTATACGTCTGTCAGAAGGTTGGGCAAATAAAGAAAGGGTTCTAATACTGAGAAGTTAATTATATTTGATATTACTGATAATTTGAGTTTCAAAGTTACATTAAAACATTTTTGTACATTTTTGACACAAAAGTTAAATCTCTTCAGTTTCTTGCATTTAAATAAAATTGTAAAAGTCATTTTCTCTTAATTAAATTTTTACGTTTTAGATTATTATTGTTCAACAACAATATTTATTGATTTTTTGCCTTAATTTTAAAAGTATTTACATTGTTAAAATATTTAATAAAGAACTTTGGCATATTGGCATTTTACAATGTGAAATTTTGGTGTATCTTTTACTCCATAAAACGGTAACAGCCTATAGCGGCCTCTTAATTTATGGACATAGTTGCCTTTTTTGTATTTGAAAATTATAAATATGGAATACAGCATTTTTTTTTGCTTCAAACCGACTGCATGTAGTCCTAAATTGTACAGAAAATAATTACGTGTTTCTGATACCTCAATTTTTAATTTAGATTTTAAAATAGCTAGTTTTTATGTCAATCCGAAACAGGAAATAATGTGATATTCTGTCGATTGATCTAGATAGTGTTTAGGTTCCTAAGCAAATCGGCGACGCTTTGTTTGAAAGTGTTGAAGTTTTGTGAAGTTGATTTTGAACAATAACAATAGCTGGCACTAAATAAGTCGTGATCAATTATAACAGAACTTCATGTTTAATATTAACAACAACAAAAAAACTGAAAATATAAATTTCTAACAAAAACGTATTCGAAAAGTTTCTAATTTTTTATAAATCAGATAATAAAACAGGAATCGCAAATAAAATATTTAACAATCTGCAAAATGATAATTCTATTTTAAGATTCCCGGTTATTATTAAGATTCCCGGACAATTATTTCTCACTAGCAAATTTATACCCGTTCTTCGCACGGAATAAAAAATATATCAAATAGATTCCAAATATGTGTACCATATACCCGGTTATAGGATCATAAACTTATTATTGTTTCCGCTCGTTATAAATTATAAAATCCCGTTTCATTGCCTTAAAATTCCAAAATGAAAAAGACGCTATAAAATGCACTCATAAATGTCATCACAATTCCCTCATAAATACATAAAACCTTTGAGCTCATTTGGCGCGTTTTGGGAACCAATTTGGCGAGAAATTAGATATAGCTACAAACACACCCATTATACAGCTCTAACACAATGACCTTCGAACTACCGACCAGCTTATAAATTATTTATAAAAGAAATTGCCTATTTGGCGAATTTTAGTTAATAATTTGGCGAGTTTGGCAACGTATTTTATAAAAGAAATTGCGAATTTTAGTTAATAATTTGGCAAGTTTGGCAACGTATTTGGCGAAAAAATGGAGACATAAAACACTAATACCTCTAGTGCGATGGCCTTTATTAACCATCATAGTTCAGTGATAGCTTAACTATACATTTATTGCTTAAATATGCATACATGCAGTCAACAGAAAAATCAATGAAAAAATCATCAAATAAACCCACAATAAAATCCGGGAATGAAGACTGGCGGAATTACGTCACTTGAAACATGTCAATTATTTTTCAAATAATGAATTTAGTTTCTGAAAGTAATGGCAAAAGAATAAAATAAACATTTTGAATTTTAAATGTTTTCGTTAAAAGTTTTATTTAATTTTTTCAGCCGATGGCATCAGGTCGGAAATGATCGGATTTGAGCGAAAGTCGTGTATTTTTTTCAGAAAATTTGAATTTTCTCTAAAAATGGAACAAATATGAAAAAACTAAGCCTCAGGTGCACACGTTGGTATTAAAGGGAATCTATCTTAAAAATTTCGAATTTCTGAGGGCAGTATAAGTAGGTCTTTTACGATTCGAAGACAAACAGACACACACACAGACTCTTTCTTTTATTATTATATAGATGTAGCTGATTTAAACGTCCTTATAATATCACTTTTTGAAATTGGTTCGAATATTTTTAAAATGACCAAATCGGGAGAGTTCATTTCCAGTGCGAAATTTCTAAAAAACGGTTGCTTACTTTGTGTGCGTCCAAAAAATTTATTTGTTTGTAAAACTTTAAAAAATATGATGACTTCTACTACTGGTGGTATGTATAACCTCAATTAATTTTATCGGATTTTTCGGAAGTGTTTTAATATTTTTTTTAATTTAAAAAGAATGACCTTCTTAATTAATAATATTTTTGTGTTAAAATTTAAAAATAGTAAATTTGTTATATAGTTACGCCTTGTTATGCAAAAACTACTATGCAGTTTGAAACTTTTTAAATTGTTGTTTTCAAAACTGTTTTCACCTGCTGCACGTTTGGCTAAAAATTCAAAATATGTGAGGCATAATTTCTTTAAAGTTTCAATAGTCAAATGTGCAAATAATGAGTACTATGGCTTTTGTTTTCTAAGCATTGAAATAACACTCAGTTTAATACTTTTTAATGACTATTATGAATTATTTAAGATAAAGTAATGTCATATTTTGACAATAACCTTATGTTGGGTGCATTTGATTTGGCAGATATTCAATAATTTTATTAAATATTTTGTGACTAGTTTAATGTTAAATTCATAAGGTTTTTTCAGATCCTTTTGTGTATTTTATTCCTTTGACATCCATCATAAAATTGTTTATCACTTAAAAGTGGCAAAATTAAATTAGTCTTACCACGTCTCCGTAGAGGTGTTATTTCTGTGGATCAAAAGAATTCAAAAATATTTTAGAAATCATATAGTGTTTTCTCTACTGTATTCATGAATTGTAATGGTGTGACATGCGAATGTGCGTACGATAAGGTATGAATGATTTATTTCTTTGCGTAATATTTTAATTTTAGCTTCCACACTACGATAACGTAAAAAGTGGAAGGTTTTATAATCGTTCAGTCCGTCCGTCCGTCACCCACTTTCACAGAACCACAAGTCCCACAGACAAGTGGGATACGTCATTTTGAAGCAAAAAATCAGATTAGGCTACATTCCAAATTTCATTAAAAAATTTAAATTATAAGTTTATTTAAAATTTAAATAACTAAAAATTTAATATAAATTATAATAACATGCAAATTCCAAGCAAAAAATCATTAGCATTAAAGCAAAGCATTAAAGCAAAAAATCAAATTAAGCTACATTCCAAATTTCATTAAAAAAATTAAATTAGTTTATTTAAAATTTAAATAACTTAAAATTTATTCCACATTGAATCGGTATTGCCACGCCATCTGTCGGTTAAATTGAACATAATAAAGTGTAATAACATAATAACGTAATGAACATAAATAACATAATAAAGTGTTCCATATCAAATTCCAGACATGACTCATTCGTTTTCTGCAAGAATTGTGTTAATATCTCTATCCATTTCTTTTTATTAATTTTTTTAAAAAAAAGGTAGTCCATTTTGGGACACCCTGTATGCAGGTTGATTAGTCTTTAAGAAATTTTCTAAAAGATTAATTTTATAAGGAAATAAACCACCAAAGTGGAGAAAATGACGAATTTTACTCAATTTACCCACAAACAAATAAATTTAACTGTAATAACTTTGCTATGAAATAAAACCTATGGGTGAAAACTGCTAAATTTTGAAAATGGCAAATTTTTCGCAATTTACACAAGCTTTGAGGAGCTGTATCTCAAAAACTATTTGGCCTAACAACACCAGCATGCACCCGAATTGTAGCATATTTTATCTCGCTTTAATTGTTGTTCCCTTTTTTTTGTAAAACCAACCTTTCCGAGAAAAAAAAATCGGGAAAAACTAAATAATTAAAAAAAATTCGTCGTTTTTCCGATGTGAAGCAGCCCGCGGCGGCGCTCCAAGGTCAAAAACTTGCATTCTTAATTAGACTTCCAATACATAAAATATATCGATATAATAAATATATCGAAATACATAAAATATACTACGAGATCCCTGTAAAGTAATCCCCTTTTTTACAACAGGTTTACTGAACGTTGGGGTGCGATATCCAAATTTTCCATTTGTGGCGCGCGCGGTGGCAAGGCTTTTCTTGATCTTAAAAATGGAACACAAACACAAAAAAAGCATCCGAAACCTTAAATTACCCTATGGTAACGTGTACAAATTAATTCAACTGTAATAACCTTGCTATTAAATAAATCCTTTGGAGATAAAAAAAATTGCTAAATTTTGAAAATGACCAATTTTTCACAATTTACACTAACTTTGAGGAGCTGTATCTGAGGAACTATTAGGCTTAAAAACACCAGCCATGCGCTCAAATTGTAGCGTATTTATCCCTCTTTAATTGTTGTATTCATTACCTTGCTTTAAAACTATTAATTCAGGGAGTAAATTTGCAAAAACTAAAAAAAGTCCGACGTTTGACCTTAGGGCGCAGCCAGCGGCGGCGCCCCGAGGTCACAAACTTGTATTCTAAATTAAACCTCCTATATTTAAAACATATCCCAAAATCAGAACTACCCGACCTTTTGTATACCAACATGTTTTATTTTACTGAACTATTACTTGTTTTCGGAAGAAAAGATTCATAAAAATGTTAGCAATAACGATCTTTATGATTGACCTGCTACTTTTGCAAAGCATAAAGACATCGGTATGAATAATAATTAGCACGCTAACTTTTTTTTTTAAAAAAAAAGCCATTTTAACTACGATGCTTTATTGAATTCCCATTTTTCCTTTTTCACATAATGTTCCTAAAATTATTAATAATACATGAGTTGTTAAGAAAAGCATCATTTATTTTATGTGCTCAGAAACTTCATTGAAAGCTAGCGGAAGTATTTTGAATTTAGGTACAAAGTTTTGAAATTTTGGTGTGTGTCAGTAAACAACTCGACCTTGGGCAGGAAAAGTGCAGAAACCACAAAAGAACATTGGGCCATTTTTTTCTCTGAAAGAATTAGTCTTTCAGTATAGTTCTTATAGATCAGAGTTATTGAGTGCTTACAACAATGGTCCAAGTCATCAGTCTATATACTGCAGTTTACCTGCCCACGGCAGAATTTATGCCATTTCTGATTTCGACCACTTTTGTTCCAACACATCATTGTTGTACATTTTCTTATCTGTTTTTGGCCTTTAAGTGCTTCCGAACAAAAACGGGCGAAAAAAGAATTGGACATTTGAAGAGCTTAGTGGAAGAACGTGCTTAAGTGATATTTTTGAAAAAAATTTAGATTTTTGTATCAATGAACATATTATTCCATCGTTTAAAGATAACATATTTTCTCTTTTTCTTAAACTTAAGTATTTTTTTTACCGTTTACAAGTACCGTTTATAACGGATTTAGGTGCGAACAAAAAACTTTCAAGCTCATTTTCTCGTTTTCACCTTTTTGTCACTTAACACGTTCTTCCACTAGGTTCTTCATTTGTCGGACACATGTTTTTGTCGAAGATATTTTTAAAGAATAAAGTTTGCAGTAACAAAAAAAGATACTACCCTTTGCGTGTTTACTAAGATTTGGCGTAATAGCTTTGGAGTGTAATAGCTTTTGGCCTATCCAAATAACTTTTGATCGCTTCTTCAATAAAGCTATGGATTTCCATTACTTATAAATGAATCAGTAGCACATTCAGTTGAGTTGAATTTTGAAAAAAGTGACAAAAATAATTGACTATTTCAGAAAACTATATTTGACACTACGAACTACACAGTAAAAAAATCACGTAAATTTATGTGCAATCGCACGTAATGCGATCAAAACCATTTGTTTAGCAGTAACACGGGCAAACCGTATTTTCTCAGCATTTTCCGTATTTCGTAGCAAAGCCAACAATTTGTTTCTGAAAAAATGAAAAAAGAAATGTTAATTATTGTGTTACTAATTATTCTAGAAAACTCTTTGACTGTGTGTGAAATCTGTAATAATGAAAGGTAATCTTTTGAAATTGTATAAAAAAATACTCTATAAATAATGATTTTTTTAAGAAAGTACTGAAGTTTGTTTTGCAAGGTAATGTATTTTCAACTGGTTGTTTTTTATCTTTAATTTGTTACTTTATTTTTTGTTCTTTTTCTTTCAAAATTTAGTGGGATGATGCCTTAAAACCCACAAAATTTTCATGATTCGTTTTATTCCGTAAATCATATGTTCCGTTTCAAAAATTTAATTTCTATTTTTCCCAGCAAACAAAAAATG
>JAFNEN010001031.1:0-73882 GCA_019343175.1 Oedothorax gibbosus | reverse complement strand
TTTGGGAAAAGCGAAACCCCCCCGGGGAAGGATATTCTTTAAATAAGCCCTGTTTCCAACATTTGGGACCCTTGTGGGCCCTTTTGCCCTTTTTTTTTGGGGAATCGCTGTTGTAAACGTTTTTTTTTTTTTGCCCTTGCCCTTAGACTATTTTTTTGCAATTCCCCCGAGAAAAGGGAAAGGCCTAATAGGAAACCCCCAAATTTAAAAATAAAGGGCCCTTGTTTTTAAAAAAACATAAAGTGAAAAAAAATAAAAGGGGGGGTCCAATCGCTATCTCTTGCTTTGCAAGATATAGGGTTTTAAAAAATCGAGGGGCACCTTGAGAGTGGGGCACTTTTAATTCATTGGTGTTTTTCTGTGTGTTGGTCTTGTACGGTGCCGCCGTGGGAGGGATGTTCTAGAATGGGCTGCGATCAACACTCATAGCTCAATCGAGGCTTTTTGTCCTTTGTTGGGAATGGCTATTGGGGGCATTTTTTTTTTTTTTTTTGTTTGTCATTTTTCCTTGGAACATTTTTTTTTGTGTTGATCTCGCACCAGATAGGGGAACCCAAAAGAGAAAAACCCCGGTGAAGTTGTTTCAAAAAACATCATATAAAGAACAGAATTTACGAGGGGGTTCTGTCGCTATCTTTTGGGTTTTTAGACGAGTTTTAGGGTTTTTTATCCCTTGGTACATTGTGGTGAGATTTTGTTTTTTTTTTTGTTACTATCATTTATTATGAAAAATTTGCTATTTTTTTGAAGCATGGAAATATTTCTTTTCAAATGGGATTATTAGCCTTAATTTTTTGAAATTAAAACAACTTTGTGAAAATTTGAAAATTTTAGTTTTTCATAAATTGTGAACTTAATGTTTGGAAATTTGGGAAAAAAAAAAAAATATTTTGTTAGGAAAAAAAAAAATATCTAACTGTATTAGAATATTTTTGACAAAAATTGAAATTTTGATTGTAACATTGAGTGTTTCAAAGTTATGTAGAAAAATTGAAATTTGTTTTGTAAAATAATGTTTCAAAGTTATAAGTTTTCTTTGGGGGGGGGGGTTTTTCGGGAAGGCAATAAATTTTAATTTTTTGTTTTTTTCCGTAAAATTTTATTTGTTTTTTTTAATTTTTCCTGATCTAATGGGGTTTTTGAAAAGAAAATTAGACCCCAAAAATTTTGGTGAAATTGGGTAAAGCGTAATATTTCCTATTTACTTTTTCCTTCTAAACGGAATTTTTTTTCTTCCAAAATATTTCCAAAACAAACCCTTTCTCAATGGGGGGGAAACCAAAATGTTTACAAAGATTATTTAACGGGAAAATTTTTCGTTCTTTAAAGTTTTAATTATGAAAAAAAAAAAGAAAAAAAAGGGGAGGATAATTTGAAAAAGGGAGGGGGGTAATTTTTTGTAAACCCTTTTTTTCCTCAAATTCGCAAGTTTTTTCCTCGTATTTACTGCCCTCTCTCAACATAAGAGTTTTCGTGTATAAGGGGGAAAGGGGCGTTGCTTCTAAAAAAACCAAAAATTTGTTCATTGCCCCCCAACATTTTTCTGGTTTTAATTATTGGAATTGGGTTTTAGTATTTTTCCAAAAAAATTTATTTTAAAACCAAAAAGTGCTTGAAAAGAAAGGGGTTTTAAAACTTTGGTTTAGGCGGTGCCAATTGAGTATAATTTTTGTTTTCTTTTATGATTTTAAATTTTGTAATGACCAGTTTTAGATATTTTTTTATAAAGGGTTTTTTTTGGGCTGAAAAACATCTTTGGGAGGGTGATAGTAACATTTTACATGCTTTGTTTAGTTAGGGGGTAATTATTGGCATGCTTACGGAGTGAAAACAGACAGCATCTAAATGTGTTTAAAAATTTTTAAAATTGGGGTTAGGGTTTGGGGGTGATTAAAAAAACACCTCGTGCAATTTTTGAATTTGGACAAAAAAAATTTTTAAACTAAATTTCACTTAAACTTTTTAAAATAAAATTTCGTACAAAAGCCAAAAGGTGTTCAATGTTTTCCCCCCCATAAAAGGGGGGTTTTCCTGCATTCCCCAAAAAATTTACCCTTGTAGCTATCTAAATTCTGTGCAAAACAGATTGAAAGCTACTGTTCCAATAATTACCCCCCAATTATTGGAGGGGCACGGGTTAAAATTACTAAATGGGGAGCTATGATAAATTTTTAAATTTTTTGTCCAAAAATGATCCCGGGGCACCCTATGACCCCAAGGAAGCCTTCGGGTGGGGAAAAGTAGTGGACTTGAAATTTTATCAGCAGTCGCTCACCTGTCCCCTTATTTTTTTTATTGAATTTATAATCACTGATTTATTTTTAAAATTCTGTTTTTAAGAAAAAAATTTCAAGTTTACTTTTTTTTCTTTTTTTTTATATTGTCTGATATAATGGGTCATTGTATTGTGGGTTTTATTAAAGCTTTTATTTTTTTGTGTCCTTTTTAAATTAAAAAAAAAAAACAGAGCAATCAAATTTTGTTAAATGAAATTTTTTTCAACAATTAAAGTTCTAAGAAAATTTTTTTGAAACATAAAATAAGGGAAAAGGTTACGGGAAACGGGAAACCAAATAAGAAATCAACTTAAAATTAAATTTTAAAACTATAATTCATTTTTAAAACTAATCCAATTCAAAACTAAAACTAACTTGCCAAAAAATTTTTTTTCTCGATTGGGAAGTTAACCAAAGTTATTAAAAATATATTATGGCTATTTAATGAAAGTTTTGCTTGAAAGTTTTTCAAATTTTGTTAAAGTAAAGCAGTAAACATTTTCTTTCATAAATTCGTCTTGTGTATCATTTAGGATATGCGTCACCTTCATGTATATATTCCAAAGCTATTTTTTAATGAATAGGTTCATAAAATACCGGGCAGAAAATCATTTATTTTTGGGCCATTCTAGAATAGTAAATAAACCTAAAACCCGGAATCAAATTTGGCATTCTAACTTGGAAAAGACCTTTAAAATTTAAAATATCCCGGGTAGAAAGTACAACAAAGGGCCGATTTTTTAGGATAAAAAACAACCGAAAAAAATCAATTTATTATGACGAATGATCTTTTATACTCTACGTTTCATAATACCATTCGTAAAAATAAATAATCATAGCTCATTTGTATGCCGAGTTTTAAATTTTGTCGAGAGAACTAAAGCTAAACGGGTGCTAAAAGAATCTCTTACATGGCCGCACAATCACAAGAATGGTACCCCTTTTTCCCACCCAGAATGTCTGACACTCAGCCGGAGCTTATTTTATGGGGTTTAAGTGAAAATTTTCCCTTTTGAGGGCTCTGTTGACTGTTTTTTATGCGTACTTAAAAAATAAATGCGAAACGCTTTTAAAGCTATTACTGTGAATTAATAACTATAAGGTTGTTCAAGACTATGCACTAGGCCCCCGTTTAGGGTAGGTATTTTTGCTTCATTTTTTTTCCGGCTTGTTTAGTTTAGGGTTGGTTGAATAGCTGATTGGTTGGTTGAAATATATTCAGGTTTTGTGCTTGGTCAGCGACCCGCTTATAAACCTTCGTAAAGTAAGACAACACAACAGAACCACCACAAATAAGTGGATCCTCTAATTTTTAGAGACAAGGCCAACTAGAGGATCCCCAAAATTTGGCTTGTCACACCCAGAGGTATTGATTTGGTATGGGAACTTAAGGACTTTTCGGCCCCCAACAGATTTAACGAGCACGTACTCCGCATATACTCGTAGGTTTTCAGTGGTCCCGGGGACTCGATCGCGGGCCCTTTCCCGATCCCGAGCCCGAGACGTGCCACAGGCTCACTACGGCCCCAAGCGGGTTTTAAAAGATTAGTGTTTTTATGTCTTTTTTTACTTCGTAAATACTTTTCCCAAAACTTGCCAAATATTACCAAAAGCTGAAAAATGGGGTTTTTTTTTTTAAAAAAATTATTTATAAGCAGGTTGGAGTTGTATAATGGATCTGTTTGTAGCCATACCTATTTTCGCACCAAATTATTACCAAAAACGTGCCAAATAAGCTAAAAGTTATTATGTATTTATGATGGAAATTACGATGATATTTATGCGTGCATTTTATAGCTTATTTTTCATTTTGGAATTTTAACACTTTCGCTACGCAGGATTTTTGTTTCCGCGTAATATGCGATAGGAATATCATTATCGAATCCTTAGTTGTACGACCGCTTATGCCGTTTTAGAAGTAAAAGGGTTAAGGTAATAAAACGGAATTTTATAACAAGCGGGTCTGTGAGAAGAACGAGTAATTATTTGCTAGTTAGTAAATATTTCGAAAATGTCGGATTGAGCACAACTCAACACTACTACTAGCTCAACGCACACTCACAAGCATATTGGGCCCCCCAGTGGCCGAGAGGTGTATAAGCGACGATCCTCTCACCGAGAAGGTTCTGTCCTTGTCCTAGCCATACTATAGACGTATTCGGGCTGGTAGAAAAAATCACCAGGGTGCCCGAGTACACTGCGATATAAGTGCTCGTTAAATCTGTGGAGTCGAAAGTCCCGACTGCGTTAGCGTACGATGTCGCTCGTTCCATTGGGTGTCCACTCAGCCGTCGGCCTCGTCACTTGACCATGGTTCTAAATTACGAGGCGTAATTGGCTGTGTGAGGCTAGAAATAGGCAGCCGGAAAACGATTACATTACAAGCATATTGTGATTGAGAGTTCCGTAGCCCAGGGGCCCGGGTGGCCGAGTGGTTAAGATAGCTGCCTCCGCTAACAGTCTGCGCACTGTACCGGGTGCGGGTTCGATTCCCGCCTTTGCCCTGGGTGTAATTTCTCTCTCTGTGACAGTAAAAATTCTTTATGTGTCATGTCTTACTTGACGAAGGTTTATAAGCGGGTCTCTGATCAAGCACACAAGCCGGAATATATATGTATCAACCCTACCCTACCCCCTACCCGTAGCCCATTCGTCAGAGCATCGGCCTCTCATACAGAGAGCCAAGCATCCTTAAACCGGCCACATAATATAAATGGATATTATATATAGTGGCAAATAATAATAAATCAACTTAATTACAAGCTTTCCCGAGTACACTGCAACAGACGTGCTCTTGTCCATCAGCGTTAGCGTACGATGTCGCTCGAAGTCCTGTTAGGTGCCAGCTCAGGCGTCGACCTCGTCACTCGAACGTGGTTCTAAATTACGAGGCGTAATAATTTGGCTGTGTTAAAGATCCTTTGAGGTTAGATATAGACAGCCGAAAGCGTTCAATCTAATCTAACAATGTGATTTTTTTGATTATCCATCATTTGTTTGCTGAGAAAGCAGCAAGGCGTTCCATTTTTTTTGTTGTATAACAAGCTGGTAAGTTTTAATTTACATGACTTCATTTATTAACATACTCATTTTATACTAAAGAGTTCTATAGTAGAGTTCACCTTTTATCACTTAGCACGTTCTTCTACTAAGCTCTTCAATTGTAAAACCTTTCATTTTTTTAGATTTCCATAACTTGTTTAGACGACTCTCAGTTATCTACTTAAAACCTTGATTTATAAACGACAAGAATTTTTAGAACGGTGCGTGCATCTTATTTGCTATCGCATATATTTTTATTCGACTTGCATTTATTGGGTAGAGGAACGACTCGTACTGAGATGCCATCGGTAGCCATGGCTCACTACTGAGCCCGAATAGAGTAAGAAAAGTGCTAGTTAATTTATAATTTTGATACTGAGAAAGGAAGTATACCCAGGGCAAAGGCGGGAATCGACCCCGCACCCGTTACAGCGCGCGGGCTGCTAGCGTTATGGCCTGCGATCCAAGCCACTCGGCCGTCGGGCCCCACATGCCACCCTATAGTGTCTCCGTGTTGGTCCATCTTGCTGTCTCTACCCTACTATAGAACTCTTTGTTTTATACACTTACCCTGGTTTACAATATTTTGAAGTGGTTGTCAAACGTACTCATTGCCTATTAATTAGATTTATTTACGGTATATATATACTTTAATATTCAAATACGTTATTTGACTTCGGTAGTCCTATTTCTGTTCAGCGTAATTTTTTTTTTTTGGCGAACTCGATTTTCTCAATACACCCTTATAAATAGTCCCCAATTAAGCATTAGTACTTGGCTGCTTACGTTTTTCTGTTCCCAATAGAGTTGTAAGAAAACATAACCTGTTTATAAATGTTTTTACTAAATGTAATTATATTGATAATTTTTTTCTCTATATAAATTTTACAAAATATTTAAAAGTATTGGTGCGGGTCTTGATGTTTTTAACATGTCGTAATTTTATTTTGTAAATCTTAAAGTGTGTTTGTCTGTCTGTTGTGCAACACTATAATTGTGTCTTTGATCCGCTGTGTATGCTTTTTTTTAATAAATAAAAGAAAAGTATTTAAAATAATAAATCATAATAAAATTAACGTAACATTAAAGTTTACTAAGCATTTTTTATTCAAAAGCGCAATTTTACTGTTTTCAATAAAAATATTTATAACTAGCTTTCTAAACCCGGCGTCGCACGGGTTAACCTTTAATAACAGTGATTTGTTTTTGACACAGCTATAATAAAATGGCCGGTCTGTTCATTGGCGATTTTCGGCAATATTTAAAATTTAACAACCCAAATGTGGTAATCATTCTACAATCAATAAATGAAATAAAATAATGTTAGTCAAATAACAATCCTACAAATTAAATCCTCTTGATTTTTCGTGTTTACACTTAATTTTTGCTCGCGCTAAAGTTTCTTTCAAATTGAAAATTAAAAGTAGAAATCGAATTCGTGTTAATTTTTTAACGGCTCTTCTTACTGGATTTTCATATGTATCTACGGATGACGTCAAGCCCCTGTTTCGGCACGGCCCATGTGTTTTCAAGCCCCATTTTTGGTCTCTCACTCTCAGGTGGATGACGTATTTTTGTAAATAATTATATTAATTAAAAAATCATAATCAAATATGAAAAAACTAAGCCTCAGGTGCACACGAAGGTATTACAGGGAATCTATATTAAAAATTTCGAATTTTTTCGAGCAGTACAAGTAGGTCTTTCACGATCCACAGACAGACTCTTTCTTTTATTATTATGGACTTTTATTATTATAGATTAATATTTATTAATCGCCTAGGATGAAGATGGAATATGAATTTTAGTCTAGTCACTAATTTATCTTTTAAAAAGCATTTAAAAAACAATGATAGAGTTGAATTGCGGCAATTTATAAGTGTTCATTTAAAAAAATTTAGTTTGGCATTAAATTTTTTTTCGCTGAATAGAAATTGAATTATCCAGCTTGTAGAATTGCTATGTGGAATTTTTTTTTAATCTTGTTAAGCTAATAATTAGCATTTGTATCCTTTAGAAAATATTTTTTTATTAATGATGGCTGAGTCTGATCCAATCTATTATAACCTGTCAAGATCTCAGAATGAAGCTTTGGAAAAGGTAAAATTTTATCTTAAAATTCTTTTGAAACATTAAGAAATTACGTAAATAGAACTTAATAACTTTTATCATTATTTCAATTTGTACTAACAACTCTAATTTCATTATATTCTTAAACTGTTTTATAAAATACATGCATTATTGAGCTTAAGAATATCTAGCTTTAAAACATATGTTTATAAAACTCTAATTTCATTATATTCTTAAACTGTTTTATAAAATACATGCATTATTGAGCTTAAGAATATCTAGCTTTAAAACATATGTTTATAAAACTCTAATTTCATTATATTCTTAAACTGTTTTATAAAATACATGCATTATTGAGCTTAAGAATATCTAGCTTTAAAACATATGTTTATAAAACTCTAATTTCATTATATTCTTAAACTGTTTTATAAAATACATGCATTATTGAGCTTAAGAATATCCAGCTTTAAAACATATGTTTATAAAACTTTATAAAGTTAATGTTCAGCAAACAAATTTAATTTTCTTCTAAAGCGATTTGAAATAGATTAAAAATCTAAATCAAATCTCTAAAATTACTTAAAAATATTAAACAAATCTTTTTCCATTATGAATTAAAAGCTGAAGCTTTAAATTATAAATTAAAAAAAATAAAAATAATAATAAGTTTTTTAAAAATGCTTAATATTCATTAGAAAATTAAAATTATTTTAGAACAAATAAGTCATTTTAAGCCTTTCAGTGCCACATATTAGTCCAGTATAGTTAAATAAATAAATTATTTTTCGTCCGTTTGGTTGCATTTTTGCAGAAAGTAGCAATTTAGGTTATTTGCTATGCATATGCAATACTTGAGTGCCGAACGCGTATATATTCATCCGTGGAAATTAACTGGTTAAACCACCATTGTATCGTTAAATCACCTCAAGTATGTTGCCACTGTAGCGTTACAGTTTTAGTTGGGACGAATTAGCTGCCGGGTGCCTGCTGCAGGATTAAAATAATTTTATTGTTCTTTCTTGGTAAAGCTGATTATAAAAGAAATGTTATGCATTATTATAAATTTGTTTCAGTTAAGAAATAAAATGTCTGAAGAATTATGTGAATTTGAATCATATAATAAGAGTTTTGTTCTGTACAGATTTCTTAAAGGTATTTTAATTATATATTTTAAATATTTAACAATGCTTGCAATGCTTCTCACATAAAATTATTATATTATATTATTTACTATTTCTCTAAACCACATAATCTGTGCAGAATAATTTTGTCATTTAATTTGGTTATTTTTTTTTTAAAATTATTATTTTTGTATAAATTTCATGTTATTTGACGGAAGTTGAAACTCTAATTTCAAGTTAACATTTTATTAAAATTGCGGATTACTATTAATATGAAAATAACATCTTTACTGTTAAAAATTAGGCACTTTGTTTCACCAAAAATATGGTTCCTAGTAGCTGCAACGGCTGTGTGGTGAAACGTTAAACCATATTTTTGGTATTCGGTTGAACCATTTCTCAGGTTTTTGTTTCCAAATCTAGAAAAATGGTTCAACCAAACGCCGAAAAAAAGGTGAAACATTTCACCATACAGCCGTTGCAGCTACTAGGAACCAATATCATGGTGAAAGGAACCAATATCATGGTGAAACTAAGCACAAAATTTGTAACAGTGTTTAAAAAACTTAACTTTTGGTTATGTTGTGTAATCCTTTTTGTTATTGTCACACGATTTTCCTATTTTAGCCAGACGATGGGATACAAACAAGGCTGAAATTATGTTCAAAGAGGTAATTAAAAAATTTAGGCTACACCCCTGCATATTTGTTAATACTATATTTGCCCAAATATTTAAAGTGTAATTACATACATTACGTGCGTCAAATATCGGTTTAGCCTATTTTACGCCTATTGTGTATTTTTTTGCATCAGACAAATTTTAAGTCTTGTACTTAAACCAAAAATTAAAAATATTACACTACAAAAATAATTTTAGTATTTTTTTATTTAATTTAGTAACTTATTACCGCTTTAATCTTAGTTGTATTGAGTTTTTGCTTTGTAAACATTTTTCTCGTATTTTGGGAAAATAAATCCTCAGGAAGTTTAATATTATAAAGCGTTTTTCTTTTTACAATTATTTGTACATAGAAAAGTAGGAAATAATGCCAATTGCTGAAACAAAGGAATGTCAAAACAAAGAAACCAAATACCCGTGCATTTTTAAAATTTTGTGACAAACCAGCAAGAACGTCTATAATCATTTTGCACGTGTAACTTTTAAAACAAACAAAATAAAGAAATAAAAAAGAACGAATGTTGAGATCCTTTACTTTAATCATAATAATTATAAACCAGTAAACATATTTGTCAGCCAAAAAAATAATAAATAAAAAAATCTAAGTTTCGAACAAAATTTAAATGGTTGACGCCATAGAGTGTTTTTAAAGGAACCTTGGAAAAACAATGTTTTTTTATTTTACAAAAAAAAAAACACGGAATACAGAAATTTTAAAAAGTATTCTACAATTTACTTGAAACGTAAACTTATATTTAAAAAAAATTGTTATTGTAGTCTATGTGAGACCATTCAACAAATAAAAAACCTTGCTTTATATATAAAACATAATTTCATCGTGGTACATGAATTTCATGCACTGTAAGTGTATTACACTGTAATTTCATTGTGGTATTACACTGTAATTTCATTGTGGTATTACACTGTAATAAAATTGAGCGAACGTATTTTTGTCAACAAAGTAGAAGCTGACAAAGTGATACCACCATGTTTTCGGAGCAACATTTTACTGATTTTTACAGTGTATGGAAGTTATAGTATTTTAAAAATTTATGCATTTTTAATTGCAGTGCATTCAATGGAGGAGAGAGAGCAACCTAAAAGAATACCAGCCACCTGAAGTATGTGTTTAACGAACTTAAAATAGCAAAATTTTCCATTAAAAATACGGTAATAATTTAGGATTGAAATTTGGTTTTACAAGTTACCAACATTTATCTAATTGTTTAGGGGGACTTGCTTATTGCTTTGCTTATTTTGCTACCTAGTAATTTTCGAGAAATCCACCGTTGACGTCGCATTGCCTCATGGTGATTGACAGTTGTCTGGCTCTACGTAATCGAAAGAGTGTCTCGTTACTCCGGTTCAAGGCTAATCGGACCAACCAGAATAATTATGACTTCAACTAAGCTCATTGAAAAATATGAGGAGTGTGTTGCGAAATTGTAAATGAAGGCTAATATTTCAAATTTAACTATAAATTTTCAGCAAGAATAAATAAAGGAAAATTAGGAAGAAGAGCCACCAAGCCCGTTAGCACCGTGCTTTTATTTTGAGCGGCCTTATGCAATACCAAAACGCAGACGCGGGCGATACCACCACAGGAAGAAAAAAAATTATCGCCAAAAAGTATCCCGTTGTATTTTGAACTGGTACACGTTAAATCTGCTGCGGTTCACAGTTTTGAAGCTATAAGGAAGCGTTAGTTGGTAGTTCAGGTGTTAGCTTTCATCATTTGACAGCAGATCTAAATCATGAGGCTTGTCGCCAATAGCCCTCTTGTTGCTCCAGTGCAAAAATATTTAAACTAAAACCAATCAGACATTAATTGGTTATTAAAAAAACTATTTTTTGCTTATTTAAATCCGTAAATTTTACAGGTTTGTTTGCAATAAGCAAATAAGTAAAACAAATAGTAGCATCTTTCCATGTAAAATAAAAGGCAATGACGAAGCCTGTGGGAATGGTGTATGGTTTTTTTTTGGCAAAGCAATGCCAAATTTTCCTAAGAGACACTTCACATTAAACTTAAGTTATATCAATGATAACTTAGTAAGTTGCCGTGAGAATGTCAGGAAATAACCTTACGGAACTACTAAGAAATCTAGTTTGCTTGTTCTATCTCGCCCATGTTAATTCACCTAACTTTAGGAACATTTTTCTCAGGAACTAAACGATATATCATTATGATTTTTTTATATTTTGTTTCTTACATATAGCTATTTGAGTTAAACTGATGATATTTCAAAATATTAAAAAAAATACTTTTACAGTGATTTTTTTAAAAATATGTATTGAAAAACACTTTTTTTTTTAGCAGAGATATTTAAAATTCCTCAGTTTAAATCAAAGAGCTATTATAATGGGGAAGAAATAACAAAACAAAACATGTTGATATATTTTAAAGTTCTTGAGAAAAATGTTCCTAACTGTTGAAAAACCTTATATTTCAGGAAACGCAAAAGAAAAGTAAGGTTTAGGTAAGAACTGATGTTACGAGTTTCTCAAAAATGCTTATAAAAAGAAAACCACTAAACAGAAATCGATAATCTTGGTCTTAAATTAAAAATAGCAAATACAAACAATAAGCAGAAACAGAACTTTGCTTAGACACGTCCACCCCCCTTAAGTTATCTTCCTGGATTATTTTATGCGTCAGTAATGAATAAATTTTTATCCACGTAGATTCTGCAGAGGTACCTTCATAACATGTGCATAGGCAATGACAAAGAGGGGTGTCCAATAATGTATGTGCCTTTGGGAAAAGTGGATGCGAAAGGTAATTTTTAGATGTAATTGTAGATATACTGAAAATATTACTGTGACATGACCTAGCTGTTTTTTTTTTACCTAATCGTATTGATTGGTATACTTTTTTTCTAAAGCTACTCTGATCCTGTAATCTGTTACTGATAGTGCTGTAAAAATAATGTACATAAATATGGTGTAAGCAATAATACCGCTGATTAAAAAAAAATTTCTGAAAGCAAGCACCAAGGTCATAATAATAACTACTTTTCTCCGAAATAAATATGATTAATTTTCATTTCTTATTTTATGTTAGTTATTTTTAAATTTAATTGCTACAATTATCAGCAACACTACAATTGCAAGGACCCTTTCACTTTCTTCTGTATACTTTAAAATTCCTAACACCTAAATGACAATTATTTAAAATTTTCGTTTTTCAGTTATAAAAATGTTCTTTGAAAATAAAAAAAAATTTTATTCATTTTTTTTTTGCTTTGCTGTAGTTTTCAGCGAGACTTTTTTAAACAAGTTTTTTTTTTATTATTTAGGTTTTGTCAATTCAACAAAACAGGTAGATGTTATTAAAACGTTAGGCCAATTTATTATGAAGCATGAACTTCTGTTTGAGAAAAAATGCGTGGAGGTATGTTAGACTTCAAGATACATTATTCATGTTTATTTACTATATATGGGCAGTTCTACCATACTTTTTAATTTCAGGTATAAAAACTTGTAAAATTTATTTTTTTCAAAATCACTTTAAATGTTTGTAAAAAGGTTTACAAGGGTTCTAGAATTACAAAAAAAAGTTCAGCAAGGCACATTTGAAATTAAAAAAAAAAGATATTAGGGATGGCAGTTTAAAAAAAAAACGGTATCAAAGAAACCGGTTTAAACTGGCCTTATGAAAATAACTAATTTTCAATGAAACCGAAGTCACGAACAAACCGGTTAGTCTTAAAACCGGTTTCGGTTTTCCATCCCTAGATCATTGTGATGGTAAGGAACGGAAGGTAATGAACGGACTGTGTTAGGAAAATCACGATGTTTTCCGGTCTTTTTTGTGTTGAAACTAACTCTAGTTTAATAAAAATGGATTTTTTTTTACTTCTTATACTCCACTTAAACATATTTATAGAAAAAAATTCCAATTATCAAGCAAAAATTAACCTTAACCCTGGGTGACTGTAAGGAAACCAATAAAGCTACGCAGCTCATTTTACTGGGGTTTTTAACTTTTAGGCTTATTGGTATAGCAAAAAATGCGGCTACTAACTGAAATGTGAGTTTTCTGCAATACAGTTTTCATGATTGAAGAATCACTGTAGCTATATTCAGTGCCTCTCTTCGCCACTTTAGTAATGAGGTCAGTGAATGTACCAAAACCCAGGGACAAAGTTAGGAGAAGAGAAATACACATAATTATTAAAAGCCAAAATTTTATGGAAGGAATTTATTAAGATATAGTATTAGTTCAATTTAAAATCCAAATGTATGTAATTTTTAGCTCAAAAATGTGTTAGTTTGAGCACTAAACTAAAAATTTGACATTCGGGACCTGTGACGGTAAGGAATTTCTGCATTGATTAACTTTAAAGTTTTTAGTTTCCATTTGAATCCGTTAAAAACTGTACTTGCAAACGGTAAAAAATATACTTTGCTTTAAGTTTAAGAAAAAGGGGAAACTGGTTAATAATACTGGTTAATGGATTAACATGTTCATTGACACAAATGTCACTTATCCAATCCACTAAGCCATCCAATTAACTTTTTTGTTTAACTTATCAAAAATATAATGTAAATATTTTAGAAAATGTCATTAATTATACATGTCCTTCAAGGTTGTCTTTATTCGGAAATTTCAAGTACAATGGAATTACATATATCTTTAAAAATGTATACTTTTCGTGCAGTTCAAGTATAAATTCTGCAACAGTACTTTTTTTTAATTAAATGCACTCATACCTAAGGCATGTATTTATACCCCAATGCATTCATACCAATTGTATTTTTTTTGTTGAGATTTTTTAATCATTATTTTATTTTACTTTTTTCTCCTAGCAAAAAGGTTTCAAAATCTTAGTTAGTGAACCATCTTATTTTTTCCACTTTACTTAATAAAGATATGTGCATTAAGAGGGATTGTCAGTCCCATAGAGCAAATGCATTAATCTTGGAACCACAATTTCAGCAGAACTATTGCTTTGCCGTGTTAGCCCTTTTTCCCTAGGTATGGGAATCAGCATAACATCGAAATAAAGCAAATTTGAAACGAAAATGTTATCCAGTTATTTAATTATATATTTTTGTTTTAAAATGTTGTTTAAAAGTTTTAAAATGCCAAAATATACAGCAGATGGCGATAAGTTTTAAAATTTTATCAATTAATAATTAAATAGCCTGTTGTTATTTTCTTTTCAATTTTGTTTTAAATTGATATGATGATTCCCATCACCATGGGAAAATGGGAAAACATGGCAAAGCAATTCTTTTGCAAAGGTTGTGATTTCAAAACTAATGCATTAGCTTTAAGGGACTGACAGTCCTTCTTAAACAGTGGCTATTTATCAAATGGCTATTGTTGGCTATTGTTTCAAATTGATGTTATGATAATTCCCATACCTGGTGAAAATGGAAAAACATGGCAAAGCAATTCTTTGGCAAAGGTTGTGATTTCAAAACTAATGCATTAGCTTAAGGACTGACAGTCCTTCTTAAACAGTGCTATTTTAAAGGTTGTGGGTAGTTTCAATTATACTAATGGCATTCAAGCTCTTAAGGGACTGACAGGTCCTTCTTAAACAGTGGCTATTTTTTTTTTAAGGTACACCGCTGGCTAAGTGGTGCACTAGTTATATTGGATTTCGAAGGCTTTAGCTACGCAACTGCCACTAACAGAAAAGGTATGTTCAAATCAACGACTAGAGTGAGGCGGAGCTTAGCTACCGTTTATTATTTTTTTTTAAGTGGGATGATGAGCTCTAACGTTACAATTACCTTTGTCAGTTTCAGTAACAATCAATGTAATGTTTTTTAACTAACAAATAAACTATGATAATAAATAGTTGCTACCAATGAATATGTTCGGAACAGTTGTAATTCTAAGAAATATAATTTATAAATAACATTAGCGTCGAATGGGGTAACTTTGGCCCAAGCTTTTTTACCCTTTCAGTCCCAAAGACAATTTGGAATCATCTTAGAATTTTTTTCTGATCGTCTCTAGCCATTTATAATACCAAAAAGCACATCATTCGATTCTTCAAACTTTTTCCTATTAGAAAATATTTTTTATTAATCCCAATAGATGTCAGCCCTATTATTTTTTTTTTTTTAATTATGATCAGGAACATGATGATGCCAAATGGCATCACTGGAACTGAAAGGGTTAAGCTATTAACTTCCTCTTTAAAAGTACTCTTTAAAAAGTGATAGCCTTTTTTTTAATTAGCGGCAACTCTGCCTTGACCTATCAGTAAAAAAAAAAATTCAAGGAAAAAGGGAGTAATAGGGTGTTAGCATAGTAATATTGTTAGGTGTTAGGATAGATAGAATGTAGGATAGTAATAGAACCAAATTAGGATTTTGTGCTTGGACACCAAAATTACAATCCAGGGCCAACGCTACCTCATTCGACGCGACGCGACGGTAACCAAGTTCTTTTTTGCTTTCTGAGATATCTATAGATTTGAATGTCATTACCTTACTTTACTGGGCTAAACATTGCACAGGAATCTGCCAGAGTACACTCTTAAAACAAAAGAGTGAAATCCACTCCTATAGGGAAAGTGCATTTTCGGCACGGAAAGGAGTGGAAATTAACTCAGACTGAGTTAAAACCGCTCTTTTTTTTAAGAGTGTAGATGCCGAAACGGCTACTTTTCAGGAGTTAAAAAAATTTAAGGGCCAATATTTTTAAGATATATAATTTCTTAATTGCCAATATTTTTGTGATTTTTTTTCTTTGCTTCAATTGTATTTTGACATTAATCTAGTTTAGTCGTTTTCATTTATTCTGTACTTTGAGCTAAACATCTTTAAAAATGACAATAATTGGGTTAACCTGTTCGTTCCAGAGGTGCACATTGTGGACATTTGTAGAATTTACTTCACAACTTCAGTTTAGAATTTTTCGTAATACTAACATTTTTATTATATACTAGAATGTTCAATCTTTCCAAAAATACCAATGCCATAACAGCTGATTTATTACTTGTATTGAAAAAATAACCTGTTAAGAGGGTCAAGCAGATTTCAGATTAAACAAAAAGTTAAATTGGTCTATTAATTACAAAAAACTGACAGAGCTTATTTGTTTATTCAAAACACACCAAGTGTATACTTTTAACCATCAAATTCCACTAGATTGATGTGACCCTCAGAAAATGTTAAACACTAATTTTTTTCAAAATTACTTGCAAAAAATACTTCTAAAAACATAATTATTTGAAAAATATGTTTGATTATATGCAGATTATACAATGTATATATTTTTTATTTGAGAGAAGTGGTAAAATAATATTTTATTCTTCCGTTGAATTTTTAACAGGATTATGGCTTATGAAGCGAGTTCTCGAATTCGTTCAAAACATGTTCCCGGAACGTTTGAAAGCTGTATTTTTGATAAATGGTAAGTGATGTGACTGTGTGACCAACATCTTCAGAATTTATAAATGCTCTTTACTTATACATTCTTCTTCAGGAGCGCAACGGCCCTTTGCAGGCCTTGGCTGCCTCAACAGCACGCCTTCTCCAGCTCCCCCTGTCCATGGCGACTCCTTTCCAGTCCTTAAGGTTATCGTTGCGTAACAGTTATTATGATTATCTGACGCAAGGTGGCACTGCAAGCGCTGCATGATTTGGCGATTTGGCGATTGTAAAAAAGAGATAAAATTATATACTTAGCACACTGAAATTCCCCCTACGTTTGACTGACAGGTGGAGGCGGAGTCTCAGAAAAAAACTTCGTGGCACTGTGCCAAACGAGGTTGAAACGAAACTTTTTTTTATGTTTGTTCGGGGATATCGCTCGCTCCATTGAGCTGTAATGGGATTTTTAGCCTACTTTTCTTTTTTAATTTGAAAGAATTAAAAAAATGAAAAAGTAGGTATGAGGTGCGGTCGATGTCCGTTGTCTGTCTGCCTGTACGTATGTCTGTCTGTTCGTCCGTCTGTCTTTCCGTCTGTCTGTCCGTCCGTCTGTCTGTCCGTACCCCCTTCCAAAATCGGTTCTATCCATCGGATCTTAAAAATTCTTTTTTGTTAGAAAGCTATGACCTCAGATACCCAACTTTCATACTTTTTGTCCGTCTGTCTGTACGTCCGGACGGACATAAATCTATTATCTTTCGGCGAATTTCCCATTGAATTACCATTGAAATTCAATTTTGAGTCATTTAAATCACTGTTGCCAAATCAACAATGGCATGAGAAACTTTATTTATTTAAACATATTTGAAGCACAATAATATTTTCATGAATCAGTTTGGAATGACGTCATAAAATGTAGCACAATTTGATTCTTTGATTGTTCATTAATTATCTACCAAGAAAGCGGCAAGGCATACTTTTGCATACAATTATGCTTAGTTTTAATTTACATTTCTTATTTTCTTAATGCAGTTTGGAGTAGTTTCATTACTTTTGTTATTAATAAATATTTAATTATTCTTCGCGAAAATACAAATAAATCGCAAGCAGACGATAAATAATATTTAATTAATTTGCGAAAGAATATTAAGGAAAATAGTTGATTTTGGCTTTTAGAAGTTTAAATTATAGCTGGATGCTGTGTTTCGATTTTTTTTCTAATGTGTATAAATTTAGTGTAGAAACGAATAGCATCCAGCTATTTAGTTGATGATATTTACTGTTATGAACCTAGTTTTTTCCCGATTAGAACTTCAGTAAGTATTTAAGTAACAGGAAAATAGGCTATTTTAGTTCTTTAAGAACTTCTTGTTTCTTGCCATGGCATCAAATGGAGGGCTCAGAATACAAGTGAACCAATTCCATAAAATGCTTGTTTGTGCTAATAGACGTTTAAAGATAAAAAATGAAAACATTTTTAGCCTACTTTTCTTTTTTTAATTCGGAAGAATTAAAAAAATGAAAAGTAGGTATTGACATGCGGCAGATGTCCGTCTGTCTGTCCGTACCCCCCTTCCAAAATCGGTTCTATCCATCGGATCTTAAAAATTCTTTTTTTGTTGGAAAGCTATGACCTCAGATACCCAACTTTCATACTTTTTGTCCGTCTGTCTGTACGTCCGGACGGACATAAATCTACTATCTTTCGGCGAATTTCCCATTGAATTAGTTTACTTGTTTTGGAGGGTACTGATACCGAGGATGTTTATGAAACTCTAAATTTGGTACTGATGATATAATGGCCGATTGAATTTTGGCATTGGCGGCTTTTGGTGAAGTTGAAAATATAACGTAAGGTAGGTATTTGACATCCAGTTGTATGGATTAGGGTTAGTTTGAATATCGTCTCACTAGAGCTATACACGGACGTCTTAATTTATTACCACAGTAAGGTGACGAGCCGACACAACTTAGTAGGCACCCAATGAAACTTTTGAGGACGACATCGTACGTTGCGTAGGGACTTTGAAAAATATTTAACGTGCACTCCCACCACACGGGGTATAATGCGGGACACAGGACATTTTTGACTGCATGGGCCGTTTATAGGTCGGATGCACGGGTGTACCCTTAATAATGGTGACTGTTTCTTTTTATGTAAACATTTGTTTCATACCAATTGATCCCTTCTCCACTGATCAGCACTCCATCGGTATATTATAATTTCCTCCCATTCTACTATCAACATTAATTTTGAAAAATAAATCCGATTGTACACAGGCCCTTCTTGAAGTAAGAGGGCTTTCCCATGCCCTGTTTAAATTGCCAGAATAGCTGTGATATAATGGCCAGTATCTATTTGCCCTCCTATACCCGAAAATACCCAAAATGTGATGACCATTAAACAACATATTCGACGACTCGACACAGCTGGGGTGCCAAGTCGGTAAAGGTGTTCGCCTTACATGCAATAGGTCCCAGATTCGAATCTATGCATCGTCAAAATAACTGCTGACCTATAAACGGCTCATGCATCCAAAAAAGTCATGTTTCCCGCATTATACCCCGTGTGGTAGGAGTACACGTTAAATATTTTTTTCAAAGTCCTAACGCTACGCACGATGTCGTCCTTTAAAGTTGCATTGGGTGCCTACTCAGGTGACGGCTCATCACCTAACTGTGGTTCTAAATTAAGACCTCCGTGGCCAATAGCTCTCGTGTATAGCTCTAGCGAGACGATAATTCAAACTGACCCTAACCCATACAACTGGATGCAAATAGCTACCATAAGTTAAATATTCAACTTTGCCAAAAGCCACCAATGCCAAAATTCAATCGGCCATTATATCATCAGTACCAAATTTCCAGTTTCATAAATATAAAATACATACGCTATACATAGAGAGAATTGGCATTTCTTCCAAGTATTTATTATATCTAGAATAATCATCGCCTTTACTGCATGAGCCATTGTAAAAATTTCTTCATTTTTTACCATTTGTAAACATTAGTTAAATTAAATTCGGTAACAAAAAATCAAAAGATTTAAATTCTATAAAATTCTATTAAGAAACAATCACCGTTATTAAGGGTACACCCGTGCAACGCCGGGTATTTAAAGCTAGTTATTTATAAATACATGTTCTTCATTATTGGGATACTAACTATTTTTTTTTAAAAAATTATATCAAATCATATACAGTCGAACCTGTAAATCTCGAAACTCTTAATCGAGCTTCTTCAAAGCTTTAAAAAAATAACGAAAATCAATACATTTACAAACTAAATTGTTATGTATATTTTCCAAAGTTAATCCCGAGAATGTCACCTTCTATCCTCTTTACGTCAAATTTTTGGAATTGTCAATTGGCAAACCACAATTTGTTAATTTCATAGCCAGCTATTGTATGTGATCATTCCTAGAAAGTGTTGAAGGGCTTTCTTGCTTAGATATGTTTATGAAGGTGCTGTTTGTTTGATACAAAAATACGACGCCAGTCTCCAATAGTCCTCGTGTAGTTGTAGTGTGACGATAATTCAAACTACACTTCACTAAACATGAACTTGAAATTTACAATGATTAGTCTTGATATGTTTATGAAGGTGCTATTTGTTATTATGATCTTTTGCTTTTATAGCATCGATTATATAATCTGGTTCCCGTATCAGTAATTTCCTTGCCCGTGTCAAAGTCCAGACAAAAATGTCCGACGAATAACACCACTTGAAGAGGGAGTGCACGTTAAAATATGCTCCAAAGTCTCAACGCTGCGTACGATGTCACCCTTAAGAGGACGCCTTTTGGAATCTCCAAGTCAACCCTCTAGATTTTCCGAAATCCAGATGGACCATAATATGCAGTTTATCGCCTTTCGCTGTAATGAATACGATTGACTGTGTCTATTCAGGCTAAATTGGCCCCCCACTATGACAGCCCTTCCCTGAAGGGGGTTTGAGGAGAGGGGGGTGAAAATCGCTGAAGGGTTTTTTGTCTGGAGCGTTGTGTTTCAGGCGAAAGAAGAATCCAAGGCAATAAGGGAAAAAACTGCCTACTGAAGTGGGCTCTGACCACATGCATGTGTATGTTTCCAATTTCTTACCTTATCAGTAAATGACTTTTTCCCAATAGTAGAATATTGGATGCACAAGACGAATAGTAATATTGACTGTGAACTTTGAAAATTATTTAAAGAAGCTTCGCTAAACAAAAATAGCACACATAGGAATCGTGTGAAAACTTAGATATCAATAATAAATTGGATGGTATCCGAAAACTTAGCGATTAGGTTGAAATTTCGAAATGGGGAATGTGTGTTTTCTATACGATTTGGAGGGTATACTAATTTTAAAAAATGGGTTTTTGAACACTTGTGCGTCTGTCAGGTCTGAAACACTCTACACCTGTTGGATGTCATAATAAGGTTTTCGTTAAAATCCCGTATGCGTAAAATGTTGCTTTTTGGTTTTAAAGTAATTAAAAGTCCCTCATTTTTCACATCCCCAGTTTTTAATTAATCATCTTTTGAGAATGCTTGAAAATAACTAATTAACTATCATAACTAACCACAGATAAAATTATAAGACAACTAAAGGTTGTGCTGTTTTTCAATAAAGACAACATGATATGGTAACAAATGAAATGACATAGCCAAAGGGCTGACCCAAAAAATTAATCTAAATCTGTGTTGTTGTTATTGTTTTTTAAATATTTTTTAATGTGTCCATTCAACTAACTAGCTTCTCTCAGTGCACCCTCTTTTCTCTATGTTCAGTGAATACTATGAAAAACCAGATAAGGTTAGGGGTCCCCTGGGTCCTATGACTACAAACAGGTGAAAATGGATGGACGATTTTTGAGCTGATTGTCTAAAAAAGACATGGTTGATGGTTGGGGTAATATATAAAGATAGAGACAATAGTTCTTGGGTAGTTATAATCACGAATTTTGTTTGAATTATTTAAAACAGTTTGGTAACTCAGATTAATAATCTTTAATTAAGTGCTCGTATAATACTATTAAAAATTCAGATACCCTCACTCTTTAAAATATGTAATCAGTACTGCAACTATTACAACTAATTATAGTTATTTACCAGAACAACCATTTGTAGGATGTTTACTTTTATCTTAATAATGATGTATAAAAATTCGTAAATGAGGACAAGCATTCGAAGCGAAAATAGCACAGTAAATGTTATTGTAATTCTAAAGTCATTTCTGAATGCGTCACGAAGATGGAAAATACTTCAAAATTTTGTATATGATTTTCAAAGTTAATCTTTAATACGACTAATAGTTGAGTAAAAGGACTAATATTCAAAAGTAGGACTAATAGTCATAAAAATCTTAAAATATAATTTCCATAATGGATATACATGTTATGATATTGTATGACACCGTATTGGATCAGAGGCCCGAAAATCCAACACAATGGAGATCTCATATCCTCACAAAATTGTAAAAAGTAACATTAAAAACTTAATAAACCAATACAAAAAATATATATCACAAGGCAACACCAAGTCTACAAGGATAACCGTAATTAATAGTTTATTTAAAAATGTCTTCGCTCAACGGATACAGAAGTTACTTTCAGCATCGGGGCCAAAAAAAAAAAATTAAAATGTCCATATTCTTATGCAGCCATGAACTATTTTTCTAATATGCATACAATTTTTAAAGATAATGTGTCGAATTAATTAGAATGCCATAAAATACATCAAAGAACAATACTAGTGCAGTGGGGAGGGGCATGTTGAAAATATTCCGATGTCTATTGGTTATTCAGACGAAATTTGTCTTCTTATTTTTTTCTTAATTATCATTTTGAATTAAAAGTAATTTTTATTAAAATTGAGTTTTAAAAAAAAACTTGAAGTTAAAGGTTATTCTAAAACAAAAGAAAAATGATTCTAAGGGGCCACTTGGAAGCTGCAAGGCCCGTTTGCTTTGCCTAATTGGTAATCCGGCCTTGTGTGTTTCCTATTATATTGCTAAACTTATCAAAAAAATTACTTTTCCCCAATATTGAATACAAGAAAAGTAGTATTGGCGACAAAACGAAATATATTTTTCTCACGCTAAATAAAAATTAGCACTCATAAAAAAAAAACATAAAAGTAATTGTTTGAAAACTTCAATATCGATAACAAATTGGTTGGTACCGGAAAAACAAAAATGTAATTACATAGGAGAATAACAAGTAAGGTTTGCACTAATATTAATAAATAATGCAATAATGTAATACAGACAAAAATTATATACAGTTTTTTTTTATTAAAAACAATAACCCGTATAATCGAGTTTTGTTTTAGTTTGCGCGTTTTGTTTATAAGAAAGGTATTACGTATAATAGCTTTGTCCAAGAAGCACTAAACCTATGTCCTGTTTGGTATATAAATACTACTATGAAATTCCCCTATTGACCAAATCACAGTTTATCTTCTCGAAATTCCAGCCGCCGAATGCGTTTCTTCAGAAGTCCTTTCATAAAACCCAGCCGAACTCATTGACAAAATGCAAAAATCTAGACCTGTAAGAAGATCCCTGCCCAAAAACCAGATGTTACACTCCTAGGCCAAACTAAGCCCCGGGAGAAGTTCCCCCCTTTCTTAGAATCAGGGCCAGCCACACCACGCTAATTGACCCCTGCAGAGCGAAAGATAACAGCGTCATTAGGTCATAGGGTTGCTGTAAATGTACATTTCATTTCTGTGTAACTTTCGTTGAAAATTTCTAAAAAATACAAATATTTACATTAAATTTTTTATAACAATTTAAATCGATGTGGAAAAGTATATTCTGTTTAGGAGTGAAAGAATTTTTGCTCTATCTTTATTCGTTAGAGAGTTGTGTTACGTTAAAGTTAGAACTTAAAGCGCACTCAATTTTTACAAACTTCAAAAAATTATAAAAAATACTAAATATGTGATTTTCATAAAACAAATTACTGTTATGAAATCTACTCTTTTCGTTCTTTACAATGATACAAAAAACTAGTAACCTTTTATTAAAATTGTGTCGGTAATTGACTTGCGAATATTCTCCATAGGAATAACATTACGATTTTCAAGATGTGAAATTCTGAATGGCGTCCTCTTAACGGTTGCGTTGGGTCCCTACTTAACCACCTTCCTAAGTTACCCCGTCATAATAACATCCCCCAGCAAAGTCTTATCTTATAACGCAATAAATTCTCCCCCATCTCGGGGCATGTCCGGAAATCACCATGAGAAGGGGTAGGGGAAAAAGTTTTGTAGGGGGGGAAACCATCTTACTTGGTTGCCAGAAAAATGTTGGCGTATTTTGGTTGAATGTCGTAGGCGTGATGGCGTGATCCTTATTTTTAATTTCGGAGCTCAAGATATTGAATACAGGTGTCTTTTAATTCGAATATCTGCTATTGTATTTCAACAGATAAATTGTCTCCTTAAAATTGAATTGTTTTGGCAGTCGAATAAAATAATATATATTAGATTAAAAAGAAATATATTAATCGTATTGTACTAGTAATTAATATTATTTATTCAGTATTTATACACAAACTATAGATGGCAGCACTAACTGGATTTAAATATCTAAATATTTTTTTTTGTTTTAATTATAACTAATTAATATCTTTAAAATTATACTTATTAATTATTTTGTTCGCAAAATAACTTTCTTCTGTATTTTTTGGTAAGTTTTCGTGAGTACAAGTCGTATACTTTATTGAAGATCTGGGGCCAAAGTTTCCCCATTGGAATTGTATAGGACCTGTTACTCTACGAGACCCTTAAGTTTTAGGACTTGAGGTTATTTTCGGTGTCGTTGAGCCATCGAGTAGGGGGCCTACCACTGAACTGAACTGAAACTCTGGAATGAGCATCCCATGAAAAGCTGGTGAAGCCTATTTTTGGGTCACTTGGCGACAGCTTTAGCGAGAATATGTGCCACATTTGGCATGAATTCGCCGATCACAATTGACTCTTGACTTGACAGTTTGCATTGGATTGTCAAAATCGCTCGCCAAGAATAGTACTCCAAGGAATTTAAGTTTTAAAGATTGTTCCTGCGATTCTATTTTTTTTTTTAAAGTACATGTTTCCGAAACTTCATTATATAAAGAACCTCCTAAAGCAATAACATATCAATTTTCTGTTTGAAAAATTATTGAAAAAGTTGGTTTAAAATACCTATTTTAACAGGTAAAGCATAGGATTGGCGGCAAAAGTTGGGTTGCTCTTACAGGGTTGCCGACCCTATTAGCGAGCGTTACGATGCTCATTCCAGAGTTTCAGTTCAGTGGGGTCTACTCTACCTCTGGAGCGGGACCCCTTCAGGATTCTTGAAGGTGGCAATTTTTATGGGGCTATATTCAGGGCCTCTCCAGATATGGCCGAGCCATCTTAGTCGGTTTGCCTCGGATGATCTGCGTGATTTGAGGCTGCTTACACTGTTAAAAATTTGGCACAGGATTGCACCGGAATCCTGGAACTTTCTAGCTGCCACCACTATTTGGGACATGGATTCACCACTTTTGCGGTGTATCCAAGTTATGGTTTTACCACAAAATTGGTAAATCCACGCTCCAAATAGTGGTGGCAGCTAGAAAGTTCTAGGATTCTGGTGCAATCCTGCGCCAAAATTTTTAACAGTGTATAGAGCCCATAAAGTTCAAAGTTGTATTGAGTTCGCCAACATCCTCCCTCTTGTATGGCACCAAAGTTAGTTCTCAGTTTCTTTCTTTTGAAAGTTTCTAGCGGACGTTGGACGTCTTGGTTTAAAGTCCAGGTTTCGTTTCCGTACAGCAAGACAGGCATAATGAGAGTCTTGTATAGCTTTAGTTTTGTTTTTCGGCGAATAAGATTCGATCTTAGTTGCCTTTTTAGCCCAAAAAAGCATTTGTTGTCCATTTTGATTCTGTTGTCAATTTCAGATTGTTTTGGTCGTTAGAAGATACTTGAATTCCTTAACCTTTTCAAAGGAATGTCCATTTATATTCAAAGGGTCACTATAGTTTACAGTTGAGTTTGAAAACTCCATGAACTTGGTCTTGTCTTCATTAATGGAAAGGCCCATATTTATAGCAGAGGCATCAAAGGCTTGAAAGGCTTCTTTAACAGCCCGTTCTGAGCTTCCTATGATATCGATGTCGTCTGCGTAGGCGAGTATTTGAAGAGATCTGCTCCAAATAGTTCCTCCTCGGTTTAATCCACTTTCTCTAGATTACTTATACATTGCTCAAACAATAAGGGGAGCACTTAGCGTACTTTTGTTATCTTTCAATCTCCGCTTTTAATTTTTTATTCTAAAAATCTAAAATTTGTGAAATAAATTCATTAAGCATCCAGCAAAAAATGCAAATCATCCAAAAAATGCATGCATGAATTTAGGGTCAATTTATTTGCTAAAATTGTTTCAGAGTAAATTTGATTTTACCTATTTTTATGTTCTTCATATTTTCATTTAATTGAAACAAACATTATTCAATTCTTCAAAAGAAATTATTCTTCCATCTAACGATACATAAGTGCGAGCTTAACTTAGTCAGAAAAAAAATTTAGAGCTGATGATTCCAAATGGAATCATTGGGGATGAAAAGGTTTAAACCATGCGCTCCCCTAATTATTGTGAGCAGTGTATACAGTCAAACTCGGTTAAAACGATCTCGTTCACAGCTCGTTTATAACGCTTTAAATGTTCGGTTCCCTTGAATTGCTCAAGTCATTATAATATCTTGCTTACAGCGACAATTTTTAATTAAATTCTCTGTTATAACGCTAATAAAATGACAGTTATGATATCCAAAATGCTTTCTTAAAGATTTTTTAAATTCGTTTTTACGGTTTAAATTTTATTTTATTCGCCAAATGATGCAAAAAGTGGCAAAATATGAAATATACTTCACGCCTAAAGAAATGTACTTCTAATAGCACATTGGGTAAAACTTATTCAATAGATACATTTTAAACTTCTGTTAATAATATGAGTACATTTTACATATTTTACATAATTTACTAAACTTAATATTTAACCTTATTTATAACGTTACTCTTTTATACAACATCATAAAAATGTCCTCATTATAGAGATTGTGGTGAATCTTATTTAATTTAACTTCTATTAACTTTCTTTGTTTCGGCACCCCATTTTGAGCCCCATTTTGAAAGTAAAACTTTTGCACACGGTACTTCTCTTTGCACCCGAATCCTTCAAAATTACTAACTAAAACTAAAGTTCTGTCAATCAAATTTCTCACCCAATAATATAAATTCTTATATATTCTTTTAACCAATCCCTGCATCATAAAGGCAGGACAAATTCATTCCCAGTGAGATTCGAACCGAACGAGACATCACTTTTGCTCCTACTCTCAAGCCAAAAGGACCTGTGATGGCCTGAACCACAATATTCTTTATTCCTTATCGTTATGTAGTTTGTGATGTGATTAGTTTAATTAAATGTCTTTAAAAACCTTCTGATCATTCACCATTCTTCTCAACAACAACGCCGGTCACCACACCTCAAGATGTTTTCATAGCTTGAATGACTCTATAACCGGGTTATACTGTATTTTCAATAGTATTTTTACTTATATAGTATTTTTTTTATTTTAGCTCCAACAATTTTAAAAATGCCCTACGGATTTATAAAGAGATGTTTAGCCCCAGAAACTCAAGAAAAAATTCAGTTTTTTTCATCGGGTAAGTACATTGTAGGCTAAGTTTATGTTCTTGGTATACTATAACTCAGGGATTGGAAAGTTACTTTTAAAAAGTAACTCTGTTACAGTTAGTTACTTAATAAAAAAAAGTAACTTTGTTACCGTTACAGTTACTTAGTACGAAAATTAATGATTCATAGTTACTTTTTGAAATTTCAAGTTATGAGAAAAATTGTAATTCAGCCATCTTACCATTTTTCAAAGAAAATCATTATTAACGAAACATAAGCACAGACAAAATGCTGAAAGTATAATTAATATTTTTTTAAATTTAATTTCAATCCTGGTTCAATCCAAGAAATAGGTGTGAACGTGCCCTCTCCCCCCCCCCCCACTTCTTCAAGGGGAGATACTTTGTTGTTGGTCATTGCTGTAGAACCCATTCAGGTTCAGGCAACACAAAGGGGTTTGCACTGGTCGAAACTTGCCGAACGATAACCTGCTTGACAATCAGCGTGATTTATTTCAAAACCCTTCTTTTCGGTAGAAGCCTGTAATTACGGATCTTATAATGTGATACTTGGAAAGGTAAACACACAAAGGAGAAACATTTGTACTTTAACAATTCTGGCTGAAAACAGCCGTCACGCCTTTAGCAGCCAAAGTGGACAATGCTAGTTTGCTTTTTCCCTCCCAAGAAAAGCTCATATTTCGGGAATGCGAAATGTTCCCTTCTGTCTCTCTCTCTTCTCTCTCTCTCTCTCTTAGGAGTGGAATTTATAAATAAGCATCAGACAGCCTTCGGAAAGTAACGCAATTTTTCGTTACTTCGTTACCGCTAAAAGTAACTAAGTTACAGTTACAGTTACTTTCTGAAAAATGTAACGACGTTACCTAAAAAGTAGCTGTTACAAGTAACGGCGTTACAAGTAACGGCGTTACAAGTAACGACGTTACAAGTAACGACGTTACAAGTAACGACGTTACAAGTAACGGCGTTACAAGTAACGGCGTTACAAGTAACGACGTTACAAGTAACGACGTTACAAGTAACGGCGTTACAAGTAACGGCGTTACAAGTAACGGCGTTACAAGTAACGCGTTACTCCAATCCCTGCTATAACTAAATGTTGTTTTTTAGAAAAAAAAATAATTTGTAATCGAAATTTGTACTTATTTGGATTTTAATTATCACAGTAATTGAGGTCCCGATGCAAATGTCCCACAGAAATAGGGGTGTACGGTCAACACCTCGTATGGTAGCTCAGTAATGAACGTACTCTCCCCCTAAGGGTGGTCATTGTTGTAGAACCTATTCAAGCAACACAAAGGGGTTTGAAATGAGGGACACCACCTGCTTGGCAGTCAGCGTGATTTACACTGCCCAAAAGAATTAGGGGAATGTATGGTTTAAACCATTTCACCCCCAATGATTCCATTTGGAATCATCAGCATGTGATTTTTTTCCTTACTAAGTTGAGCTCGCACTTATTTATCGTTAGATGGTAGAATCATGTCTTTTGAAGAATTAATTAATGTTTGTTTTAATTAAATGAAAATATGAAAAACATGGTAAAGTAAAATTCACTCCCAAAAAATTTTATGAAATAAATTGACTCTAAATTTTTTACGCTTGCATTCTTAGATGTTTAAAAATTGGTTTTTAACTTTTTTTAATAAATAAAGTTTTGAAAAAATTATTGTTATAATTTATTCAAAAGTTATACCAATTTTTTCCCCTTAAATTTTAGTTAAAAAATTAAGATTTTGTACCCCCGTTTTTTACCATTTCATTGTAGATGCATAATGAATCTATTTCACAAAGTTAAGATTTTTAAAATAAAAAATAAAAAGTTGAAACTGAAAGGGTTAACAAAAGTACAGAAAGTGCTCCCCTAATTGTTTTGAGCAGTGTATATCAGAATCCTTCTTTTCGGTCGATGCATGTAATTACGGGGCTTATAATGTGATACTAGAAAGGTAACAGACAAATAGAAACATTCGTACTTTAACAATTCAGTCTGAAAGCCGCCGACACGCCTTTAGCGGCCAAATTAGACAATTCTATTTTGTTTTTTCCTCCCAGGAAAAGCTCGTGTTTCGGGAATGCGAAATGTTTCCTTCTCTCTCTTTCTCTCTCTCTCTCTTAGGAGTGGAATTTCAAAATTGGCATCAAACAGCCTTCGGAAAGTAACGAAATCTTTTGTTACTTGGTTACTACTAAAAGTAACTAAGGTATAGTTACTTTCTGGAAAATCTAACGGCGTTACTCAGCGTTACCTAAACAAAGTAACTATTAAAAGTAACGGAGTTACAAGTAACGTGTTACTCCAATCCCTGATGGTTCAGATCATCGTAAAAATATTTTAAATGTTTCGGCGCTTAAATTTTTTTTTATAAACGTTGTTAAAATTTTGACGCATGTAACTTTTAACTAGTAAAAAAATAAAATTACATTTTATTAGTAGTTAATCAAGTGAATAAGCTAAATCTATCGTTGTGGTTTAGATAGCGGGGTTTTCCATTTATTATTATATAGCTTTTAAAATTCATTTATTTTTATAGAATGGTGGCAAGAAAAGTTGTTGCAACTAATTGACGCTGATGTACTACCAGCTTTCATGGGGGGAACAAGGACGGATCCTGATGGAAATCGTTATTGTAAAACTATAGTAAGTTACTTGTGTACCAGCAGCTACACTGTAAATCTATATATATAATACTCTTATACGGCGCCTAAATTTAATAATATTTCTATCTCTGGAATGGCAACAATCGAAATGAACAAAAATACTACTAATTTTAAAATGGCTGACTGAAAACAACAAAAAAGTGTTTCTTCAGGAATGGCTTGAAAAAGGTAAAAATAACTATAAATATTATGCGCAAAACATAGTTCGATTCGGCAGAAAAACATTGAATGTATTTCTTTCTTGAGAAAAGCACTACGAAATAACACGAGGATTGACAATTTCGGGAATGGCTGCAATAAGGCCAAAAAATGAAAAACAACCATAAAAAAAAACCCAACAACTTTAGGATAGAATCAGTAAGTTTAAATTTTAACATGCATAATATTAGGGACGTTTAATGTTTGAAAATTTAAATTATAATTTCGATTGACTGAACTACCAAACTCTAAAAAAGGAAAAATTCAAATTGTTTTTAAATATAGTTTCTAAGCGTTGATGGCTACCACAGTTTCCAATTCTTTTACAAATGGATCTTAGTCAAGCATCGAAATATTTTCGCAATAATAACCATTAATTTATAAGCATCAATTTATAACTATTTTATTTTAAAAGGATACTAAAGGCGGTTAACCTAAAGGACCATGTCCGGATTTGGCGCCAGTCGAAAAATGTCGGCAAGTCAAAATGACAACAAACCGAGCGTTTGCCAAGTCTGTGAAATGACAACAATGACATAATTACTTAAAATATGTAATGTAATATATGTCTTATAAATATGTCTTATATAAATATAAATATTGTCTTAAAATATGTCTTAAATGTCTGCTGAGAGAATATGAAAAATTTCCTTATTAAAAATTATCGTGACATTTGCGATCGTAGATCGTAGCGATATTTTAAAATAAGAAAATCAGAACTCGACAGTTTTCTGCAAGTTCAAAACAATGTGCACAAAAAATAATTTAAGAAATGTCTTTTAATAATTAATGATTAATAGTATCTATTATTTTAAATATATTAATACGATTTAAGAATTCTTAACGATGAAAGAAATGGAAAGGATCAACTTATAGAGTAGCAAAAGAAAAATTAGAAAGAAGAATATTAGAAAGTAGCAAAATAAATTCTCTAATGCAAACAGAATACATAGAAAAAAAACTGATATATTTGAAAATTATTCGCTTAAAATACTATCCGTTGCGATTTTCGTAGCCGATGGCTGCCATAATACCAATTTGGCGGGGTCACCATATTTGACGAAAAAATTGCCGGACATGTTCCTCAAGGTTAACCGTTAAGGCTAGACTAAAATATTTCAATGAACAGTGAGCGAGCGAAGCGAGCCTGGATCGCAAAGCGATCCAAAGGGAACTGCCCAAGCAGTTCCTGGGGGTTGGCGAGCGATAGCAAGAAGGGGGCGTGCCCCGTAGTATATTATATAAGATTACCTCATAAAACTGGTAGCAGCCTAGGTTCCGACAGCTTTTCGGAGTAACTTGTAAGTTTTTAGTAGTAGTGAAAGCTTTTATAAAAAGTTATGTCCGTCCATCTATCTGTCCGTCTATAAATCAGTTAGGAATGGCGTCTTAATATATTTTGCAATGAGATTCTTTGATTGTCCGTGTTATTTGTTTAGAAAGAGGCACAAACACAAGGAGTTCTATTTCCTTTTTACAGAAGGCAGAATTTTTCATTAACATTTAAGAATTTATTAATTATTCTTTCGGCACAAATTTTTTTGTTGTCTTTTTTTTTAAAAGCGTATTTAAAAATCATTCTTTGAAATACAAATAAATTTAGGAAACGATAAGTATTAATTATTGAACTTCCGATGAAAAATAGTTTGTTTAGTTCTGACGCTTAAAATTTTAATATAGAACTAAATGCTGTACTTGTCACTTTATTTTTCGACGTATGGGGGGCTGGGGAGCCCAGTCGGTTAGGCGCTTGCCTAGCATGCGAAAGGTCCAGGGTTCGGGTCTCGGCATCGCCAAAATAACTGCCGACCTATAAACGGCCCGTGCAGCCAAAAATGTCTGACGAATAATACCCCGTGTAGAGGGAGTGCACGTAAAAATACGCTCCAAAGTCCCAACGCTGCGTACGATGTCGCCCTTAACGGTTGCGTTGGGTGCCAACTCAGGTGTTGGCTCGGCACTTGACTGTGGTTCTAAAAATACGACGCCCGTCTCCAATAGCCCTCGTGTAGCTCTAGTGCGACGATAATTCAAACTAAACTAAACTAAATTTTCGACGTATGGATTTTGCGGTTCTAAGTGACAGTTTCTGTTACAATTACAAACCTACTTGTTTTTCTCCTAACAGGTGATGCAGATGGGAGTAATAGACAAAAGTTACTACCTCGATCAAAACAGTGAAAACTCCTTGGCCAAAAGTTACAACCTCGATCAAAACAGTGAAAACTCCTTGGCCAATGCTCCAGGAGTGAACAGGGTGATTTTGCGTCGGTCCTCCACCAAGAAAATACTGTTGCACGTGCAGAACGTGGGTTCTGTGATAGAATGGGAGTTGGAGGTGAAGGCAGGCGACATTGGGTTTCGTATTTTCTACGAAGAGACGCCAGACGTAATGACGCCGGTGGTCGTCTTGGACAAAGTGGACGCCAAGGATTGCGTCGTGCCTGGGATGTACATTTGTGAAAAGTGTGGGAACTGTAAGTACAAGTTTATATCCAAGGCCTGATCTAGGAAAACTCGGGATTATAGGCACAAAAAATTTTGGGGGCCCCTTTACGAAAAATGTTGTGCGTGATTGCCCGGCTTCCTTATAATATCTATTAAATGATGGTCTTGGAAATGACTAAACCAATAAAAGGTCAATGTCCGAGTTAAAGTCAATCTAAAAACAAAGTGTGGCCTTGGAAAATTTTAAATGTTGCAGAAATTCTGGTAATCAACAGCGTTTAGAATAGGAGAAACTAATATTTAGTTGCCATTCAAATTGGGGGCCCGGGCCTAACCGCAATTATGGTAGATCAGGCCCTGTTTTGTTAAAACCCGTCAGACCTAGTTTGTAAGAACACGAAAGCCGCTAAGCTGTGTGTCCGAATTTCCAACTTCCTTATTTGTCCTGGTTGTCACGTGACCACTACGTCATGAATAACGTTGATATCGGCGTTCGTAAAACTTGAATAAGACTGAAACGCTTCGAATTCGCTAACATTTGCATTGCGATGCGATCGGTTTAAGCTCCGCCCTGCGAAAGCTCTCGAAAAACTGTATTTATCTTCTCAAACCACGTGAATTCGTGCTCAAGGGTGTGTCATTCGTACAATCTACAAGAACATTACGCCCGCCTCTATTTAGTTGAAGTTGACCGATGAAATATTTTAAAAATATCTGGACTAATGAAGTTGATTAATGAAATAATTCGAAAATATCTGGAAATTTAGAGATAGGTCGGTCCCGTTCCTGTAAAGATTCATCCCAAGCATATTCAGGTTCTTTTTAAAGAATCGTTCTTTTTTGAGTGCCAAAACTGTAAACAAATAGTTCGCGCACGATTGATCGAATGGTCTGAGACTAATCGTGGCCTTGACGTCATTTGGCCTTGACGAAGGATTTGCTTTAGCTCAATTAGGAAACGCACAAAATCTTTGAATCTCCACCCATTTGAAGGCGAATCGGTTCGCTTTGCGTTTCAGTTAAATTTCGGCCTCAGTCGTGGTTTGATTCGAGCGTTCAAAACGTGTGAAATAGCCAATGTATCTACCTATTCGGAAGAGATAAATGTAGTCTTCGCTCACTACGCATGCGCTGGAAGAGGAAGCATCGCCTATCCGCGAATTCTTAACAAACTACCCAAACGAAGATAAAATGATTATATCGCTCTGCAGGCAGCTTTCTAGCACCTTGGGGTGCGTCTTCGGTCCTTACAAAGGAGACCTACCACTTACTGGTCGGAAAGTTACCGCAGCGAGAAGTTTTCACTGGCGAAAGTTCCCATTCCGACCGTCAGTTCCGACAACCGGTTTAGGTATCACCACAAGCTCATTTTTCCCCGATGTCGGAAGTCGCTTCCGATGGTGGTATGTTAAGTAACTCAGGTGAGGGCGTGGTTAGTGGTTAAAGTGGTTTGACCAATAGGAGTGTTGAATTGGCGACGAACCCGTTTAGTTTTTCCGAAAGGGATTAGCTACTAGCTAGTTTAAAAGGTTTTGTTGTCATGTTTTGTTACTTTTCGAGTTTTTTTTTTTATTCCATCAACTTTAAATATCAAAACTAGTGCAAATGAATTTTTTGCAAAATAAAATAAAAATTAAACTGCTATACTTAATATCATTCATGCTCTATTGCAGATCGAAAGCATTTAATTTGCGTATGTCTTAATGTATTTGTATGGCAAGCATTTCATTGCAGTGAATAAAATTAGATCCAACTTATCTTAATCTATTTTATTTTACAATCCAATGCAAACGTTATAAGTTTTAAACAAATGTTACTGTATTCCGATTTTTTTCATCTACTTATTAAATACTGAATAATATTTATAATTATATTATAATACTTATATTATTTTAATTTCGATACAAAAGTTGTATTATTAAAGCAAATTAACAAAAAGACCATTAAATGAAGACTTAGCAAAATAAAATTTAATTTATAGTATAAATCATAGTCATTTTTAATTTGTACTTTCAAATTCAAATAATAAAAAGATAGTAATTATTTATTTTGGATGTTTACCAATAGAATGTTAACATGTAATTACTCTTTTCCGATTTTTCCCCCAACTAATTAAATACCGAATAAAAAATATTTAAACTATTAACATATTTTAATTTCGATACAAAAGTTGTATTTTTATTCAACTTTTTGTTAATTTGCGTTAAAGACATAGCCAAATTTTAATTTATAGTATAAAGCACATTCACTTTTAATTTGTACTTTCATATTCAAATAAAAAATATGGCAACTATTTATATAGGATGTTCACCAATAAAATATATTTAAAAAAAAAAAGGTATTAGCAAAACTAGTTATGGGCATGCTTACTTTTTGGTAATGCAGAAGAAGCTTAAGATTTCAATACATAACATCAATATTGAACATAATCTTCAAAATAAAATACATACAATTGCTAACTTTATGGACTTTATTTATATTCAACAAAATTTCAAGTAAAATAGAAAAATCAACTGATAATGAATAATGAAAAGGACAATTTTGAGCAAGAAAATGGTACAAAGTAAATTAACTTGAGTAATTAGCCTAAAATGAAATACACACATATATATATTCCATTTCTAATATGAAAACATCTCGTTTTTAGTTTAATAAATACTAATTTTTAACAAACAATGGCTAAGGATTAATATCGCACGCCGCCTACATGAATAGCTCAATGCCCACTGTCCCCAACTTGCAAACAAACTTTCAATTCCGACGTCGAGAACGAGTTTCCACCAGCCTATGACCCGGTGGAAAGTTTCCGACGAAAGCAAGTGAGAAAAACAAGTATGTGGTAGCTCCCTGCTTATCCGTGGCGAGATGTGACGTCACAAACAGGTCATAGGGAAGAACGCCCAGAATCCGACGCGTAATCCTTTCCGACCAGTACGTGGTACTGCTCCTGTTTTGTAAAACCCGTCGGAAACCCAATTGTTTAAGAAAACGAAAGGCTTAAGTCTGTGTGTCCGAATTTCCGCTTTTTCTTTATTTGTCCTGGTTGTCAGTGACCCGTATCATGAATAACGTTATATCGCGTTAGTAAACTTGAATCAGACTTGAAACTTCGATCGTCCATTTGTGCGATGCGAGTTAAGCTCGCCTGCAAGCTTGAAAACAGTATTATCTCAACACGTGAATCTGTCAGGTGTCTTCGTCATCTACAAGACATTACGCGCCTCTTTAGTGAGTGACGATGAAATATTTTAAATCGACTATGAGTTGATTATGAATATCGAAATATCTGAATATAGAGATAGGTCGCCCGTTCTGTAAGATCATCCAGCATATTCGTTCTTCAAAGATCTTTTTTTTAGTGCCAACTGAACAAATAGTTCGGCATATGATCGATGCTGAGATACGGCCTGCGTCATTTGCCTTGACGAGGATTGCTTAGCAATGGAAACCACAAAATTTCGAATCTCCACCCTTGAGCGAACGTTCGCTTTGCGTTTCAGTAATTTCGCTCAGTCGTGGTTTGATTCGAGCGTTCAAAGGTGAAATAGCATTACTACCTATCGCAGAGTAAATGTAGTCTTCGCTCACTCGAGCGCTGAAGAGGAAGCATCGCTATCGCGAATTCTAACAAACTAGGTCACTAGAAGAAAAATGAATATGCCTGAGCGCTAGCTTTCGCACCTTGAGGTGCCGTTGGTCGCTGCATAACCAGGCTTAAACCAACTTAGAAACAAAATAATGACCCTTAAAAAAATGGTTTTACGTATGTCTTTGTATAAATTTCTTCGTTCTGATTTGTTCACAATGTTGTTTAACTGTTTGTGATCAATCCCAGTATCACAATTAACTCTTCTTAAATCAGATTATGATTTGGGGGACCTAACTTTTTTATAACTTAAAAAGTGTAAAAAGCTAGTTAGTTCACTTTGGATTATGACAATCCAAATGCAAATAGGGGCTGGGGAGCCCAGCCGGTTAGGCGTTCGCCTTGCATGCGGAAGGTCCCAGGTTTGGGTCCGGGCATCGCCAAAATAACTGCCTACCTATAAACGTCCCGTGCAGCCAAAAATGCCCGACTGTAGAAAAAGTGCGCGTTAAATACGCTCCAAAGTCCCGACGCTGCGTACGATCTCGCACTTATCGTCGTGCCTATTCAGATGTCGGCTCGTCACCTGACTGTAGTTCGAGTAATGAGGAAGTTGCATGAATTTCAAATTCATTGGCAGACAATAGCCCTTTTAAAAACACGTCGAATGCTACTTTTCACACTAGTAAAAAAGTTATTAAATTAGTCAGTAATTGAGTTTCAAGTAGGGGATACGTCACTTCCGGTAAAAACACTCACAATCTTCTTGCAGTGCGTAATGACGTCAGGCTGGGCTTTTTTGTCCATTGGCGTGCAATTTCTAAACAACTTCTGTGCGATACAGCTGTTGAAAATACAAAATGTGTTTTGAATGATCCCATATACGAATAGGATTATTTAGAATAAGTGGTTTTTCTAAGTTCCAGTTATTCTCATCAGACTTGGTAGATCTCCTACGAAGATTTCGATTTATCCAACAATTGACTAGGTCTGAGGTGTCAACAGCGCGCTCTTGTACGATTTTAAATTCAACAACCAAGCAAGAAACAAGCTGTTCTGATTTATTATCAAAAGTTGGTTTAAGTGAGCAGTCTGTTCTTTTAAATAGAACGTTTTGAAAAATGTTGCATGTTTATTTTAATTATGGACATGCTAACCGTAGCGCCATTTTTAGAAAAAAAAATCGCCAAATGGTGTGTTGTTACGTCAGACGCCGTTTTCGGTCACGTGAGATTCATGGAATTTTAATAGGCATATTTCGAGTAAAACTAATAATTTTTGATGATTTTTAAGCTGATATTTAGAATCTGTAGCTTCTAATGTTCCAGAAAATGGCATAACTACGTCATTTTAAGTAGGATGCAAGTTCCTCATTGGGATTGTAATCAAAAGAAATTTGAACTAGAAAATAAGCTGCTATAGTCTCCGGTAACATAATAGCGAAAGTTATGCCAAAATAGCTAATCATCTCCTCAAAATTAACGAAGGTTAGAAAACTTTATACATGCCTTGACCCTTTTTCAATATTTTATGCAAAGTAAAATATTATAAATTCTTCCATTTATTTTAAATTATGAAATATGTTGAATTAAGAATAAAAAATAGGTGGTCGTCACCTTCCTAGATGAAAACATTTTATTGAACATATTTAGGACAAACCTAATAAACATTAAAAAAAATATACGTGTGTAATTTGTCTATCACTGGGGAGGGATTCAAATTTAGTCATCTTACTTTTCATTGCCCTAGTATTTTATTTTAATTACTACTTAATTTTCTTTTCAGATTATGCGGAGTTTGACAATTCACATAGCTGGTTGAAGTCAAAAGAAATATTGTATATATTTAAAATATGCTCTAATGAAATGGATACGGAAGATAATTTAGTGTAAATGTGAATATTTGTCCTTTTTGTCTGTAAATAAAATTCAAAGTTTCTGCTAGAAAAACGTTCTCAGTTAATTTTCTCATTTATTTTCTTTGTATTCATTAGAAAGTTTTTTTTAAATTTTTTTTTTCACTTCACTCTAGAATACTAATATAGCATTGCATTTATATTGTATTGTGCTGCCATCTATAATCTGTATATAAAACTAAATGTGAAAGAAAATGTGTCAGATCTACTTGGTTATACAACAATAATCCTAGTGCAGTGTGCAGTTGAGTAATATTCGTGTGAAAGGTTGTCAAGTTAAAATTCTTATTAAAGAAGTTTTGAATAGCATTTAGAATGATCTATTAAAAAAAAAATTGTATGCATTTCAATTGATCATAAGTTTCCAGCTAATTGCAACTGTGTCGTGCTGCCGTCTATGATTCTATTTAGAGGAGATTTTCTAGGTGGATTTAACACTAAAAAGTAAAATGTGTAATTGTGTACGCGCGTACACAATTACATAGTACACCGATATGCGTATAGCGATATGCGATAGATAGACGTAGCACCATTAATTCTTTATAATTAAGCATTTTAATTGATTTTATAATTATTCAATTCTTTATTTAAGACTCATGCTCTTTGATTTGCCTAAATTAACTAATATTTTCGTTTTAACTAAGTTTGACGGATGTTTTGTCAATTTAAAGGCAATTTTTTACTATACTGATTGGTGCTGCCATCTATTGATTTAATAGCGAAATCTCCTTTCGTATATGAAAATAACCTTGAACGTGATGGAACTGCAGCTTTCAAGTACTTGATTTAATTTTTAACGATGCCTATATCTGATACTTCAAGTATGATTAAATTTTCATTTATGGACTTTAGACAACTTTAAAGTATGTCCACTACATAGTGCTGCCATCTATTGTACGTTGGAACACTGAAAACATTATGAATGAGTACTCAATTCAGTGGTATAGGTTCTTTGTGGTGTTGCCATTTGTTGGTTTTGAGCGACTTACAGGCTTACACTGATTAAGTGCATTTCAGGATTCGTGCTATATTAAAGAAAATTGGCAATTATAATTTTTTTTTAAATCAAGCCGGTTTTCACAAATTTTACTTTTGTATATTCTTCAAACTATCTTATAACTGAAATTGGAAGATACACCTAAATTTTTGACATTCTAAAGATAAGCTTTTTATTCTACGAAAATCACTTGCGCGTTTTTTAATTCTATGTAAGAAATTTCGAAAATAGTGGCAAATTTCAAACTTAATGTCCCAAAGGCATCTCAAACTCAATGCGCTTTCAAACAAAATGAAACCACAGCAAAAGTGTAGAAAGAAACAAAAAGTTGTTACCAAATATTTTCTATTGCTAATTGCACTAGACATTTTTCTTATTGAAATCGTGGTTGAAAGTGACAAAGTAAGGGAAAAATTTTATTATCTAGTTATAATCCTATATAATAAATTCTATATATAATAACTTAAAATTTGTATATCATATATAATTTTTTTTGTTATTAATTTTATAAAGCTATTTGAAATATTTGTTGACTATAATTACTAAACATGAACTAATGATCATTTCCAATTCAATCCTAACTTTTAAGAACGAATTGTAAAAATAAATGACATAACTCAAATGAAAAATTTATTAAACAATAGCAATTAGCTATTAAAACAAAAACAAACAATGGTTATCCTACAAACAATAAAATGAAAGACAGTCAGCTTTAACATTTTAAAAATTACTACAGGGAAGCTCATTATACAAACAAATATAGAAATAGTAAAACAATATGCAAACACATCCTGACAAAGTCGGCTTTATATCATAACATAGAAAAATAGCGACGTTAGATTCATATCTTTGGATTGAACACAATTTTTAATTAGTATATGTAGACTGTTAATTATGTCGGGTTTTAAATATTTAAAGTGTCTTTATGAGTAGAGATGTTATTAAACATAAATAATGGTTTAATTTTAGTTGGAGATTAGTATATGGAGGTTATTTATATATTTGGTGTAAGGGATTTTCTTAACTTGCACCACTATCAATTTCACCGCATCTTGAAAGTGACGGTGGTGAAAGTGAAAAGAAACTGTTGCATATATTTACACGACTCCAATTTTTAAAAAATTAAATTGACCATATATATAAGTTTCTATAAAATATTCATTTTATTTAATGTTTTGTTTAAGTAACAAGGATTACAGTTAAAAAGCCAATTCAATCAATTTTTTTTTCAAATTATTAGAAAAACGTTTTTTTATAAACTGTCACTTGATCCAATATCTTGCATTTGCTTTAATTTCGGCAATCTTTAGAAGATTTTTTTAATCCAAATAATATTAATGAAAAAAAATACAAATATTGCTTATATTATAATTAATATGAATGCATAACAGTCATCTTTAACAGTTTATAGTATACTATAGTAAATTCTTGTTTGAAACAATATATACAAGAGTAGAGATCAACAATACAACAAACAATATATACAACAACAATACGACTTGTATATCGTGACAAACACCAAAGTTCATTAAATAATAATTTTACGTTAACAATTCATATATTGCGATTAAACAATTATTTTCATTTCAAGTGCAATTTTTACTGAATTGTTTGATTTTCGTGAAATACTAGATATTTCCACAAAACACAAGGGTTTTACATTAAGAATGGCATTTAGAACATTAAATTAAACAGTTGCAGATGCAAATTGCCTGTTAATCTTTTATGCTCAACATATTTAAGTTCTATACTTAATACAACAATGGAGAGTCAATTTTCTCAATAACTGGCTTTTAATTAACCGTATAATCTTATAATTCGACAGTTATATTAAAAAAAACAATATTAAACTTTGAAACATCAAAACAGATTATCTTCATACATTTAGTGAATTTCCTACACTTACAAGTAGGAAATAAATCTTAAATTAAAACCACTGTATTTGACTATTGTTTATTGAACTTTATCAAAACATAAATTTAATAAATTTAAAACTCAGTTTGAGTTGAGACTTCTTATGCCATTTGTAGGTATAACTGACTTCATGAAAAGAAATACCATTACTTTCACCGCAACTTGAAAGCAATAGCTTTGCTAGACAGAGAATCAGCTGTACTATTACAAAGTAGAACTTTTAAAAAAAAGATTGATTGAGGTGAAGAAATTAAACTTAAGTAACTATTAAAACACTATTAGTTAATTTGAGACTTCTTAAGCCATTTGTAGGCATAATGATTCATGAAACCAATACATTACTTCACGCAACTTGAAAGCAATAGCTTTGCTAGACAGAGAATCAGCTGATACTATACAAAGTTAAAACTTTTTAAAAAAAATTGATGGTGAAGAAATTAAACTAAGTTACTATTAAAACACTATTATTACATTTGAGGACTTCTTAAGCCATTTGTAGGCATAACTGACTTCATGAAATCCAATACCATTACTTTCACCGCAACTTAAAAGCAATAGCTTTGCTAGACAGAGAATCAGCTATACTATTACAAAGTAGAACTTTTTTTAAAAAAAGATTGAGGTGAAGAAATTAAACTTAAGTAACTATTAAAACACTATTAGTTAATTTGAGACTCCTTAAGATTGAAGTAAACAAATTAAATTTAAGCTGCTTGATTGCATAATTTACTTGTTCTTGATGATGAGATTTTATAACAGTGTTTAATAATTAAAGCAAAAAGATAAATAAAAATATGTATTTAATGTTTTAATTATTTATCCTTTTATGCAACTGATAAAACTTAATACTCATTGCTTTAATTATAACTGCAAAACTTTAAGCAATGCTTACAATAATTTTTATTTAAAAAAAATAACAAACAAGTATGAAGTGACGAAATATATATTTCACGAAGCATCTTTTTTTATCCATGAATAATACACTAGACTGATAGACCGATTTACCAGTTACATTTATAAAAATACGAAAAATTGTAAACAACGTTAAAACAAATCATTGAAGAATATAACATAAGAAAACGAATTGTAAAGTAAGTAATGAAACAGATGCAATATTATTTTCATTTTTTAGGAAAATATAGTTAGGTAATACATTTTTGCTAAATATCACAGTATTAGACTATTGCTTGGAAACAGCCTTTTAGACGAACAATTATTTAATAAATTTATAACTTGTAACTTTAGCAATAGTAAATGTAACCGACTTTATGAAATGCAACACTATACATTCACCGCAACTTGAAAGTAATACTTTTGCTAGGCTGCGAATCAGTCATACGATTGCCAAGTTTTATTTTTCAGACATATCAAATTTTTTTGCCAAAGATTGCATACAGGAATACTGACAAATTATATTTTGAACCAAACTTCAAGCTATTTTGTACAATTAAAGTACAAGTTCAATAAAAGTATCTATTTAATGTTTTGAGATCTTTGATATTTAAATAAAGTATTAAACGTTAAAATTTACTTTAAATATATATATTGTCATTTAAACTTTAGTTTTATGTAGCAATTTTAGTTATTACAGTTTCAAGATTTTTTTTTAATAATTTCTATTTTGAAAAGACAAAACTTTAATAACAATAGAAAGCGATGCGTGACAAAATCAAAAACCTGCCTCATTTAACAAAAACCCAAAGCACATAAACAAATATTTTAGCTATGTACAATACACTAAACTGATTGTCCAACTACATTAAAATAACCATACATAAAAAAGTATTTTTTTAAAAGAACTCATTTAAGGAATTATTTTAATCCTAATAAAGGAAACCGGAGCAGGAGTTGGAGATTTGATACCAACATGCACATTTACTTTTTAAAGAGAATTGCAAAGTTACATTGTAATTTATTAATAATACATCTTCCATTGAAATTAAAATTTAATGAATTTGTTTGAATAGGTTGGAAAACTTGTTTTAATTTATTTGAAACTAACAGGCAGCAGTGTAATATTAATAGATTTATTCAAGAAAATAGTAAAGCTGTAGAATATTAGATCCTGTTATTTAAACAATTGAAGAGTACAGGGGAAAAACCGCTTAATTTCATAGAAAACTTTCCTCATCAGGCGTCTTTGGCGATGAAAGCGAGTAATCGCCTTAACTGATGTGAGGAAACCAGTTTTTCACTTTGTTCTTATCTCGCGGCAACCCTGATGCACGCCAGCGATCTGTGGACATGAGTCACACGTTTGTACCGCGAAAGAGGAACCGAAAAAAAACCCCGGTTTCCTGTCGCCAATGTCCGCCAAGCAGAAACAATTACGGCACGACTTCTAATAAAACAAGCGGTTCTTCCCCTGTACTCTTCAATTAGGAATTTCAATTGAATAATTTTTTCAATTGGCTTAATTTCTTGAAATAATTTTTAAAATTTAAAGGAGTAGCTATTTTCGAGCGTTTGGGTTATATTCCTCATTCATAAGGGTTCTTTACTCTAAACTTGTAATTTAAAGAAGTGTCGCGAACTAAATATTACTGGGTAAACACTTTAAAGCATTAAGCCATATAACCCTTATAGACCGGTCATCAGATGGCGCTGGTTTAAGTTTATGAGACTAAATTTTATAGTTTTATCGAAAAAATGCCTTAAACAGCATCAATGCTAGCAACTCCTTAAAAACAGTCATTTTTTATACAAATAACGAATGGTACAAGTCAACTGCTTCGGTATTGATATTTTTGAAGAGCTTGAACATTCTCTTGTACACCCGCACGATTGTGATAGCTCGGTCTTAAAGGGATAACTGAAACATACTTCTGAGATATCTGAATTTGAAATATAAAATCTATTAATGCATCCAGACAGGAACCGTTTTAGGGGCAGCTTAACTGAACATTTGTCCGAGGAGGCACATCTGGAGAGCTGCACTATGGCCATTTAAAAACATAACTTTTACATGTTTATTTTCTAATTAATCAGAAATTATAATTTGTCTTTTCTAAAATAACAATTTATTTTAGGGTTGAATTATTTTTTATTTCACTTAGCTTTTTATTTAAAATAAAAGTTGTTTAATTTTAAAATTAGGGTGTCAAGCGAGGGGATTTTCGTCTCTTTGTCAAGGCCGGCATAAAGACTAGAGTAAGCTCTGTTCTGCTCCAGAAATGTATTGATTAGACCGTGAGGTACCCTAGCTTGCAGTTTCCAAGCCTCTCCCACAATAAGAAAAAAAAGTTGCATTATATACAGAACAATTGCTGCCAATGCTCAGATTCAAGGTACTATGAGTAATATGAAAAAATGATAATTTAGCGTTGTCGCAAATAACAGAGCGCAACCGTTGCAATTGAGCTGTACCAGATGACGTAACAGCTTTCTATGAAGCGGTGCACCTCTGCCTTCAAGGAAGCTTGGCATGCTAGGAAATACCAAAAGTCTGGTACAGCTTTATGTAGATTCTGTTGGAATCCCCACTGAGTACTCCGGTAATGCACTGGTTGCTTCACCAGGCAAAGAAAATATTGAGCATTTTCCCTTGATAACCATATCATCCACATGTACCTTAAATTATCCAAAAGACAAAACAGATCGTCATGCGTGTGATACCTTTGCGAAGTCCAAGCAACTACAAGTAAAATGCAGTTTCAGGTTTCGAATGGCCGTGCAATACTTGAAAATTGGAAGGACACCAAGTGACAAATTCTACGCTATTTCTGTAAGCTGTGTTTTTGTCCTGGAATAGGATTGTAACCAATTGTATAAACTATTGCAAAGTAACCCCCAAAATCAACTATAAAAACTAACGTATATGGCTAGTTTACACAAAGTTTGTAGTGGTACGTATCTGGGCCTTTTGGTAAGTCTTAACTATATGAAGCTACAAACTATACACACTAAATGAAATAACTACTTACAAACTAATGGTGCGCATTTAACCAAACGATGCCTCACGCACCACACAATAACAAATGTTTGCTAAACCAGCCATATAAAACATAACTTAAAAAATAAAAGAAAATCTAGGAACTTGTTGGCCACAACAATTTGACGCGTTGTTACCATGGATAGCCGCACTTAAGCGCTATTTGCGACTTCATGATTTCGAACCACTTAACACTTTAGATTCAAAGTGAAAAAGCGTAGAACTCAAAAGCTGGTGTCGGTCCAATTTGTCATGACATCAACTATTGCGCGATACATTTCAATGTCCAAACAACATTTCACCTGTAAATTGCTTGGGACCACAATCAACATCTGCTAAATCTACTAGTCATTAGTATAAGGGTATTGGTACAATGCGAATGCTATTTTATCCTGTTACAAAGAGGGTTGGTATAAAGTGGATGATACGGTTAACACGAGTAAACATTCGTAATTCTTTCCGATGACTGGCACAGTGAAAGCAACGAAACACAGTATCCGCAGTGGATTTGAACAGATTCAGAATTTCATGGCGTATGCCCAATTATTTTAATATTGCAAAAACAAACTCTCCAATTTAGTTTTACCAAGTCCCAAAACAGCATGGAAGCTGCAAGTTAAAGTGCCTCTCAATCAGCCATCATTTCCAGAATTTGCATCAATAAAAACAAAAATTGTTTGCAAAATATTTTTTGGGTGAATTAACAGATTAGATTGGGTTTAAAGGCTTTTCAATTTCGATTGATAACCGATTGCTGTTTTTTTTAGATTTTAAAATATTAAACTGAAAATATCAGTCATGAAAATATTTTATGACCATAAAATTGAGTTAATTAAAAAATATTTCTTTAAATATATTTTTCAATTTCTCTGAAAAACTTAGTTTATATTATGTAAGTGCAAGAAATAATAATCTAAATCCTAAAATCACATTTTTAAATTAGTATTTTTTAAATTTTAAATACTGCATGATTTAGTTTCAAAAAAAACTTTTTAAAGAACAATTTGTAATAACCGTAGCTATTTAGAGGGCTTTCTAACAAATCAAAAGTATGTATAGCTTTAAATATTAAGTTGCATTACGATTTCTTTTTATTTGAGGATATTGATTTATCTTTTTTCACAGGTTTACACATTTCTTTTTGTGTGTAAGGATTAAATTTGATATTTTCCAATAAGCTCCGAGTTCTCCAAGGAAATAGTTTTATTTGATCAATTTACTTTTTATAAAGCAACAACTATTTTAGAAGCGGAGTGGGTCACTTTGAATAAGTCAAGAATCTATAGATGGAATAGTTCCGATTTTAATCTTGTTACCTACTAATGAAACTTAAAATTATCTTTGAATGAGATATTTACAAATTCTAAAAGCAATGTGTAGAATGTTTTAGTTTGAGTGACTGAAGATTGCTATTTAAAGTGTCAAATTTATAGTACTTTCATAAATTTAGAAGTTAACAGAATATGTATGCATGGTTTTAGTGTGAGATTAATGTACATACAGAGGTCATTTCTATATGTGGGCAATAGAATTCCTCAAGTTGCACCACTTTCACGTTCACCGCATCTTGAAAGTAAATGTGGTGCAAATGAAAGGAACCGGTTACATATTTATTAAAATCACTCCAAAAGTTTATAAAATTAAAAGGTTTGCGAATTTTTTTCTTTAGTTGCTATTTTTTAATTGGGATGATTTCATTAACAAAAATAGTACACAAAAATTTCCTTTATAAAAAAAAAGTATTGTTTCTTACAGTTTTCAGTTCAACCAAAATATTGTCCTCTTGTTTTGTGACCTCTGCCATAATTTTTTTTAGAGTTCAGGTTCTTTTCTTACTAGCTCCAAATTCTTGGCAATTTTAAACAGATTTAAAAGATCAATATTGTTTTCCAAAATGATTTAATTTTATTCTTTTAACATTTTTTATTTATTATGTTAGATTAAAATCATTCCATCATTACATACATAAAAAAATTATTTCGTAAAGAAATTTTTATTATTTAATAAATCCAAAATTGTGACTTCTAGTTCTATGCCACACCTAAGTTCCAAGTCTAATGTCTTGTCATTACAGTATCTTCATCAACTTCGCTTTCTATTGCTTCAACAACAATCTTTTTATTCCAAATACGAATTTCAGACTTCGTCAATGGAATAACGGATTGCGAATAAAAATGTTGAGTTTGCCAGCAAAAGACGAAAGCATGTTTATTATGGCAAGACCTACATTTTTAAAAATTAAGTATGTTACAGAATCCAAGAACACATATTTACCATCAGTTTCCATTTCTTTCTTGGAACTTCAAGATTTAGTGAAAATCGAGGCATTTATTTTAACATGTTTAAGGAAATCAGAGAAGAATTTCTGAGTAGTTAATGCATATTAAGGTACTTTAAATGTTTTTTTTTAATTTACTAATTTAAATGTATAACTATCGACGGATATTTATAAGTATTTGAAAGTTTAATCCAGTATAAAAATTATTTCAGTTTTCACTACTATCATTACTGTAACAGTTAATGGATTGAAAAATTAATAAATCTTTTATCATTTAAAAAAAATTATCTTATAAAAATCAATAGATTAGAGATTAAAAAAAAATATTTAAATCAATTTTTTAATAGTTTTGTGATATACCTTAGTTCAAAATTTTATATGAATTATGTTAGTTATGCCAGCACAAAATGCATATACTAGAATGGCAAGAAGTCGATTTTAGAAATTACGCATGCTACAGAATCTACGAAGCATATATTTAACATCGTGAAGTGCCCATTTAAATATTTAATTTCTTTTTAAATTGTAACATTTAATGAGGAACAAGACACTAACGATTTTGACTAATCCATTTTGAAATTTGGCAATTTAAATGTGCTTTTTCAGAACTGCCATCTTAAATTGAAATAACACTTGACATAACAATTTGCATTTGACAATTGTTACAATATCAGCTACCCCTATTAAATAGATTTTTTGGAAAATGAACAAGATTAACCTGTTATTTGATTCTTGGATAAAACATACTAGAACCTCATGAAATGACGGTGTCTGCTAGTTTTGCAATAAAATACTGCGATTCTTAAAAACGTTACATGATCGTAACTATTCAAATGTTAGAAAATTATCATATTATTGTAACTATTCAAATATTCAAATATTAAATTATGATTTTACCACAAGATAAGTATTTAATTAATCTTACAATTTAATTAACAGGACCAAATATGTTTATCTATTGAAGAGCATACTTTTATTTGAATATTGATGTAGAAGCCCTAAGTGGAAAATCTCAAAATCTAAGAATAACAAGCGTGGTTTTCTATATGACAGTATATCAGCATTTAGTCAATTTTTGCAATTTAACTTTAAACTATTGTAAGATAATCTGAAAAGAGTTACGTCCTACTCTTAGAAATGATATATTTCTACTAACAGCAAGTTTCAGAAATTTGTAGTTGGACAATCGACAGTTTCAAATTAAATTTAACATTAGACAAATTTATAAGTGATTTTTTTACCAGTAAGACATTACCTAACAACTTTTCAAAAATAATTTGCAATGCTATCACAACGGAACTAAATAATGCAGTGTTACGAAATTGGTACCTTTACTGTAGAAAAGTACCGAACTTTAATTCTGGAGGTTGCTCTAGTTAGTCCCAATCGAGAGGAAGCCTGCTTCTGGAGAGGGCAGCCATCAGTCTGAAGGAGGCGGCATAGGCAGTCAGAGTGGAGGTGACGGCTGTTAGTCCACAGGAGATTGTCCGTTTGTCTGGAGGGGGCGACCAGTAGACTGGAGGGGGAAATAGTTTGGAGAAGGCAACTGCAAGGGGCAGCCGTTGTTCTAGTGGGAGCTGCCTTTAGACCGAAGGAGAAGACGGCTGTTTGTCCGGCGGAGGTGGTCGCTAGACGATTCGGCAGTTAGTCTGGTGGAGGCAGTCCTTTTTCTGGAAACGGCTGCCGTTAGTCTGACTCTGACGGAGGAGGTCTTTTTCTGGTGGAGACCTTTAGACCAGAAGAGGAAGTGGTCGTTAGTCTGGAGGAGGCTGTCCTAAAGCAGGTGGAGGTATGCCGTTAGTCTGGCGCAGGCAGTCATTCGACCAGAGGAGAAGGGCGTAAGTTTCACGGAGGTGGTTGTTAATCCGGAGGAGGTGGCCGTTAGTCTGGAGGGGGTATCCATCAGTCATTTGGGTACGGTCATAGTCAGGAGGGGTGGACATCTCAAGTCTGAAGAGGAATCCTGTGTATGAAGAGGACAGCTGTTAATCTGGAGTAGACACCCGTTAATCCACAGGAGGCCGTTAGACAGGTCGAGGTGGTGGACATGATATGTAAGCGACTATTGACTAGAGCCAGTCATTGTTGAAAGTCTGTAGCAGCTATTGCCTTGTGTGGAGTCCCCGGTTGCAATGGTAGTTAGAAAACTGCTTGTATTCAATGCTGCAAATGAAATAAAAGAATGTAATGTTTACCAAAATAAGCCAAGGAGACTGCTTTAAGTGCCTTTCACCCAAATCGTCCCAAGTAATCAAGTTAAATTCTTGAATGGTAGTTCTGAAAAGAAGCTATATAGTCCATAATCATTAATCCACAGTAATAATTTTTTTATATTATTTTTTGAATATTGTCACACTAGAGCTACACGAGGGTTATTGGCGATGGGCGTTGTAATTTAGAGCCATAGTCAAGTGACGAGGCGCACCCGAGTAGGCACTCAACATAACTGTTAAAGGCCACATCGTACACAGCAATGGGACTTTGGAGCATATTTAACGTGCACCTCCCTTTACACGGGTTATTATTCGGACATTTTTTGCACAGGCCGTTTGTAGGTCGGCAGTAGTTATTTTGACGATGCCCGGAAATGAACCAGGGACCTTCCGCATGCAAGGCGAAAGCCTTAACCGACTGGGCGCATCAATAATAAGAGTTTAAACTAGCAACGTATTCAAACGTAAATGAAAAATTTAAAATTTACGATTATGAAATTTTAAATTTATGATTATGCATCTAAGCAAATTACTTAAAATATCGACTTATAAAAGCGAAAGTAACTTTTCTCCTGATCTTCTCCAATTGAAAGCAGTTTCCTCGTCATTAGCCTATAATAATAAATCGCGCATGTCTCGGACGTAAAATCTTTTCAATAAAATATAAACCAGGTCCTTCGGTGTACCGAAAGAGTCTGTGGATTAGCACAATTCTGATTGCCAATCATGGACTCTATAGGGTAATTCCATGTAACTGTATTGTAAGTCACAATATAAGAAGAGATTAAAAGCTATTTTAAAAATAATCAAATTAAATAAAACATATTACATTATTTTGTTTTAAGTGTAGATCAACCATTCTACTAATTTTTTTTCATTTAATGTTTAATTTTGTAGTGATAATCATTTTTTACACGTGTGACTTGCATTACAGAAAGAATGATTTTGCGTGGAATTACCCGATACAAGTTTAACATCACAACTTTAATAAACAAATTTTCAAACGTTTCTCCAAATAGGGGCTGAAGCATTGAAAAAGTTTTAAGTGTGGATATTTCGGAGCCACATTCTTTGATTTTACATAAAAAAATATTGGTTGGTGATTAAATTTCTAGCTGAAATAAATTTAATATACTCTCTTGATTAACTCCAAGACTAAGTGAAAGAGCCTATAATTAAAGTATGTTCATGATCAGGACTGACATTAATAGTGTGTACTAGTTTAAACATTTTCGAAGGGCGTGGTAGATCTTCGATCGACTTCGCATCGAGGAGGTTCTCAGTTCAAAACACAGCCATACAATAAAAGTATTCGTGACGGTAAAAAAAACTTCGTTATAAACAATGTCGCTTTTAGTTCCGTTGAGTCATAGCTCAGGTGTCCACTTCGGCACTTGACCGTGGTTCTAAATTACGATTCCTTTATTAGATGTGCTACAGTCAATATTAGTAATATAAAGCACTCAAAAAATACCCCTGCCATGGCTATAATAAGAGTGCCTTTGTCGAATCAATATACCTAGCCTGACCAGATTTGTTTTAATGTTAAACTCTTCGACTATGAAATCTTAAATTTAAATTTTCATAAATCATATTCTACTCAAGTTGATTTTGTTAAAAAAATATGAAAATTTAAATTAAATTTATTAATTGAAAAAATCATTTATTTGCACAATTTTTATAGCTAGATAGTTGAAAAACAGACTTAACTGTACTGCGACATGCAGTACGTCTGGTCACCCCAACTAAACTAGCTACAAAATCGCAACCTATTTTACCTATACTATATTTTACCTTACCTATACTTATATACCTATAGCAACCTCCACACTACTCCACACTATTACCTATCGTACCTATTTGTAACATTAACGATAATTTAAGTTTCGATCACTTAGGGAAAAGAAGTGTAAAAAGTAACAAAAATATTAACACTAAAGAACTTAGTTGGAGATTTGGATATTACAAGATAATACATAGATTAAAAAATGTAGTTTCAAAGCAAGATAAATTTTGTTACTTTACAAAAATTCAGGTATCAAGTTAAAAATAAATCTACCAACCTTTGTTTTTAAGTAACCCGGGACATCCTTGCCAGCGATCACCACTCTTATTCATTGAAGTCTAGCTTCCTGTTCCTGGTGTAAATTAGTGTTCCTTAAACATCGATAGACTATCGATAGCTTCGTACGCAACTCGATAGTTTCAACGGCGGGCGCACTTCGAAGTAAAAAATCGATAGTATTCGCTGAAGCGAGACTATCGAACTATCGATACTATCGAAGTGGACGAAGTTTTCTGGCAGCGTGCCAAAACAATCGAACTATCGATACTATCGAAGAAAAACTTCGAATGAATTACTTCGAATGAATTACTTCGAATGAAAACTTCGAGTTGGTGATGCTTCGATTGTTTCCCTATGTAGGTGTGCTTGGTATTGAATTAACGTTACACTAGAACTACGCTATTTATTTATTTTATTTATTTATTTATTTATTTATTTATTTATTTATTTATTATTTATTTATTTATTTATTTATTTATTTATTTATTTATTTATTTATTTATTATTTATTTATTTATTTATTTATTTATTTATTTATTTATTTATTTATTTATTTATTTATTTATTTATTTATTTATTTATTTATTTATTTATTTATTTATTTATTTATTTATTTATTTATTTATTTATTTATTTATTTATTTATTTATTTATTTATTTATTTATTTATTTATTTATTATTTATTTATTTATTTATTTATTTATTTATTTATTTATTTATTTATTTATTTATTTATTTATTTATTTATTTATTTATTTATTTATTATTTATTTATTTATTTATTTATTTATTTATTTATTTATTTATTTATTTATTTATTTATTTATTTATTTATTTATTTATTTATTTATTTATTTATTTATTTATTTATTTATTTTTTTATCGATACGTATATCGATATCGATACGTATATCGATACGTATATCGATATCGATACGTATATCGATATCGATACGTATATCGATATCGATACGTATATCGATATCGATACGTATATCGATACGTATATCGATATCGATACATATCGATATCGATACGTATATCGATATCGATACGTATATCGATACGTATATCGATATCGATATGTATATCGATATCGATACGTTATACATATCGATATACATCTATATCGATACGGTGATACGCGATATATATATATATATATATATATATATATATATATATATATATATATATATATATATATATATATATATATATATATATATATATATATAATATATATATATATATATATATATATATATATATATATATATATATATATATATATATATATATATATATATATATATATATATAATATATATATATAATATATATATATATATATATATATATATATATATAATATATATCGGTATCGCTATACGTATCGATGTACATAACAAAAACATATTGGTATCGATATACATATCGATAAATATATCTATAACGATATGTACATCGATATGTGTATCGATGTGCATATCGATATACATATCGACATAACGATATACATATCAACGTAACGATATACATATCGTTATCGTATAAATTCGTATTAATATCATATTAATATCGTTACGTATATCGATATCGATATAAATCCATATCGATATCGATAAAATCCATAAATAAATCCATATCGATATAAATCCATAAATAATCCATTTTTTATCAATAAATAAAAAAATTCATAAATAAATCAACAAATCCATAAATCAACAAATCCACAAACAAACAATCCACAACAAATCCACTAACAAACAATTAAATCCACAAAGAAACAAACAGACAAATCCACAAACAAACAAACAAATCCACGATCAAACAAACAAATCCACAAACAAAACAAATCCACAAACAAACAAACAAATCCACAACAAACAAACAAATCCAAAACAAATCCACAAACAAACAAACAAACAAATCCCACAAAAACCAAACAACAATCCACAAACAACAAATTCATAAACAAACAACAAATCCACAAACAAACAAATCACAAACAACAACAAATCCAACAAACAAAACCAAACAAACAAATCCACAAAACAAACCAAACAAACAAATCCACAAACAAACCAACAACAAATCCACAAACAACAAACAAACAAATCCACAACAAAAATTCAAAACAAACAAACAAATCCACAAACCAATTCACACACAACACAATCCACAAACAACAACAACATCCAACAACAAACAAACAAATCCACAAACAAATCCAAACAAACAAATCCTACAAACAAACAAACACAAACACAATCCACAACAAACAAACACAAACAAACAACAACAATCAAACAAAAATCCAAACAAACAAAATCCACAACAAAACCACAAACAACAAATCCACAAACAACATATCCAGAAACAAATCCACAAACAACAAATCCGCAAACAAACAAATCCACAAACAAACAAATCCCAAACAAACAAATCCACAAACAAACAAATCCACAAACAAACAAATCCTAAACAAACAAATCCACAAACAAACAAATCAACAAATCCACAAACAAACAAATCCACAAAACAAACAAATCCAAAAAACAAACAAATCCACAACAAACAAACAAATCCACAAAAAATCCACAAACAAACAAATCCACAAACAAACCAAACAAACAAATCAACAAATCCACAAACAAACAAATCACAAACAAACAACAAATCCACAAACAAACAAACAAATCCAACACAACACAAACAAACAAATCCACAAACAAACAAATCCATCAAACAAACAAACAAATCCAGCAAATAATCCACAAACAAACAAATCCACAAAACAAACAAATCACCACAAACAACAACAAATCCACAAACAACAACAACACACAACACACACAAACCACACACAAACACACATCCACAAACACACACCACACAACAAACACAACCACAAAACACAACACAACACAAACCACACAACACAACAACACACACACACACACACACAACACACACAAACACAACAACACACACAAACACACACACAAACACACACACACACACACACACACAACACAACACACACACACACACACACACACACACACACACACACACACACACACACACACACACACACACACAAACACACACACACAACACACACACACAACACACACACACACACACACACACACACACACACACACACACACACACAACACACACACACACACACACACACACACACACACACACACACACACACACACACACACACACACACACACACCTACATAAGGGAAACAATCGAAGCATCACCAACTCGAAGTTTTTCATTCGAAGTAATTCATTCGAAGTAATTCATTCGAAGTTTTTTCTTCGATAGTATCGATAGTTCGATTTTTGGCACGCTGCCAGAAACTTCGTCCACTTCGATAGTATCGTAGTTCGATAGTCTCGCTTCAGCGAATACTATCGATTGTCAACTCGATCTATCGGCCTACGATGAACTATTTATCGAATAGGAAACTATCGATGTTTAAGGAACACTAGTGTAAATACTGATCGAACTTCGTTTTCCAACCTTGAAGCTCTTTTGCACACGGTACACACATTTGCATAGTTTCAAAGAATCGCAATGATGAAACTCAATTTACAGCTGCTTTATTTTGATTGGTCCAGAAAAATAGCGCCTCGTAGCTCATTTGGATAATTAATGCACGCTGTGGTTTCCGAGTGGCGGCGGGTTTGATCGCAGCCCAGTATGCTAAGAGTCTGAGCACTGTACCGGGTGCGGGTTTGATTTCCACCTTTGTCCTGCGTGTACTTTCTCTCTCTCTGTCAGTAAAAAAAAATTCTGTGTCTTATTTGAAGAAGGTTTATAAGCGGATCTCTGATCAAGCCGGAAAATACATGTACCAACTACCTAATGTGCGCTGCTATCGCAAAATACAGTTGGGTCGTCCAAGTTCCCATTAGGTATCACGTGATGCTATTACCTTCAATTGAGTGAATTGGGACAAATAGGGTTTTTAAGGCCATTTTAAACCCGTCGTTGATCGTCATAGAAGCGAAATAACGAATAACTAGTCTTTTGTAACGATCCTTTGACGTGGACATAAGCAAACATGTTCCAAGGTCAGGTTAGTTTGAATTATCGTCGCACTACAGCAACACGAGGGCTATTGGCAACGGGCGTCGTAAATTTGAACCATAGTCAAGTGACGTAACACGTTCTAAGAATAGAGTACTTGACAATATCGCTAAAATATCTTCCAATATTAATTAAATTATAGTTTGAACCCAAACAAACGTATGTATTTTTTTGCAAAATAAATCTTTAAATAATTAATAAAAGTCATTTTCAATGGCTTTTTTTTTCCATCGGTACGTCACTGATCACAAACGTCAATTTGGGTGACGTCACTAGTATGTATAAGCAAACCGGTGTGATGTTTTTTGTTTGTAATTAAACCGATTTTAATCTAATTTTACTATTACAATAAGAATTATATAGATAATGGGTTGAGGTTTTACAGAAGCGGATAGTTTAAATTTGCTTAAAGTAGATTCCAAAATTTTTGTTTCAAAGTTTGTTTATAGTTACTAGTGCATCATAGATACCACGTGACAGCCACAAAGCGTTTTTCGGGAGTGATTTTTCGTCCTAGTTTTAAAATTCATTTTTTCCCCTTTTTATGGGTTTTGAAAAAAAGAAAAAATACGGTCTAATATTTTTTGGCAAGAATATTTTACGCCATAAAAAAAAATTAGTCAAGCACCCTATTTACTTTTATTTTAACTCGGGAGCAAGGGCTGGGCTATCGACGACATATTTTAATGCCATTTGGCTTAGGTTCTCTCTGCGAAATTAAATCTCGGCATACTTAAACATCCACAGAGAACTCAGATTCATTGTAATCTGTGCTTCAAAAGTGGTAGCGAGAGCCGCCTAGATGGTGCCACCAAAAATGGCTCTCAGTTCTGGGGAACATGCCGAGTCTGCAAAGGCTTGACCGCCAATTTTGCAGCCCCATTAGAAAAAAAATCATATTTTAATAATGATTACTTTCTAGAGGTATCTGAATCTCTGTCATAGACAAATTGAGGACCTAAGTTGACCGAGTGACCACCTTCTAATCAAATGTCAAGGTTTAACACTTTCGCTACGCAGGATTTTTGTTTCCGCGTAATATGTGATAGGAATATCATTATCGAATCCTTAGTTGTTCGGCCGCCTGCGCCTTTTTAGTAGGGAAAGAGTTAACACACTTTGAAACATATCAAGTACTTATTGATACCAGTTCTAAAAGAAACCGTGGGGGTGTAATTTAAAGCACCCCTGGGCACGTTCTGCTAATTAAAGGGGCAATGTTAGATTAGTTGGAATTATCGTCGCGCTAGAGCTACAAGAGGGCTAGTGGAAAAGGGGCTGATAGATTTGGTGATAATTTTGGTCAGTGGTTGTGAATCTGGCGGGATTGAAATTCGTGCTAGGGCCACACTTAGGTTTAATCTGTGTATCCAAGACTTATTTTTTGTTTTGGTTGAACTAATGTTGAATTAGAGCAGATCTACACGAAAAAGCTATTTTTGACGGACCTCGTAATGTAGAATCGCAGGTAAGAGGCCTACACCTTGAGCTTTCACCCAACGCAATCTTATAACGACAACGTACTTAGAGTCAAGATTCTGACGTCTTATGTTGACGTCGTGTCTGTGGATATCCCCCAGAAGATGGTTGCCAGAGCCTCCAAAGAGGTTTGACTTCTTTTTTCGCCAATAAGGACAAATACAAACACTTAGACAATAACAGTTTATTGACAAGACTTCTTTGATCCAAAATCCATGCGCTTACCAACCGGAATTCGAACCCGGGACCTACTGGTCGGGATTCAGACGCGCCATTCCACCATGCCGAGTAGGCGGCACGAGTCGCATATACAAGACGCAATTTATCAGTAGGATTTTGTTTTGTTGTCTAACATAATGAAGAAGGCGAAAATTACCCAGTGCAGTATAAAAGTTTAGTTTGGGAAGATGTTGCGTCGGAAATTTAAAATTGATATTTATATGGCTCAATAGACATTTCTTGTTACATGAATCTTCCGGTTGAATATTATATACAAGTTTGGGCCGACTCGGCAGCGCAACGGTTAGGGAGCTAGGGGTTTGGAGCCTCTGGGTTCGGGTTCGAAAACCGGTAAGGCATGGATGTTTGTGTTTGTCGAGTATATGCGGAGTACGTGCTCGTTAAATCTGTTGGGGGCCGATAGTCCTGTGGGCGGATCATTGCGCAGTTTCCCACGGGTACAGGTCCCTGGAGACTATTTCCCTCCCCTTCAGGGACATGTCTAAATCGTGGAGGTAGCGATAGATGGCAGCATCTGTCTTATGTGTGTGCATGTCGTGTCCGTCCTTCTTGACGAAGGTTTATAAGCGGGTCTTTGTGACCAAGCACACAAGCCTGAAAATATATGTCTACCAACCAACGTTTTAAAACTCATTTCTTGTGAGAAAATAAAAGCAACCGTAATAAATTCAATGAACTTCTCCAATTCTGCATTCTGGGTATATTCTTGATCCGTCTGGCAAGATCTTCATTCTTCTGAGGTGCATCGTCCTCAGTTTGGTGATCGTTGTTCTGACATTTCTGTCGTAGTTGAGCTCGGGAAGGAAAGTTTTCTTCGAGCTCTAGTGCAGAGTTTTTGTTTTGCGATGGCATTTGCGTCGGAGGATGTTGTAGTCAGGGGGCTGGTCGACCCAGAGAGCTGAGAAACTTGCAAGATGCTAGATATTAATAGATCGGCAATAAATATATTTTTCTAAACATTACCGATCTGACTAACTTATAAGAAAATTGTATTTTTATACTTATTTCTCGTTTCGTCTAACTAGAAATCGAGTTGGCCTCTTCACGTCTACGAAAACTATCAATTTATTTAAACCAAATAGTTATTATATAAAATATAATAACTTATAATTATTATTAAATATATAATTATTTATATTATTTAAAGGTCTGAGCTACTTCAAAAGTGAGCGCATTTTAATTTTTTTTTTAAAGTTGGTTTCCTCCAAGACATTTTTTAAGGTTTTGAATGAAACTTTGTTTGGGTTTAGTTTGAATTATCGTCGCACTAGAACTACACTAGGGCTATTGGCGACGGGCGTCGTATTTTAGAACCACAAAATGAAACTTTGTAAATAGTCTGCGGGCACGGTTCAATGAAGTAATTCTCTTCCGCAAATGCCGTTTTCAGCCCGGAACTCGTTTTAGATGATGATGGTACTGATCTGACATGCAAGCTTGTTATATGTACATTCTGAGGCTTATTGTGTATTTTGGGTAATTTTTCATAAAAATGAAGCATAATAGTGATAAAAGACATTCAATAAAATATTTTCATGTAAAGTATGTTTGTTATGTCAATATAAAAACAAGAAGTTCTTAAAGAACTAAAATAGCCTACTTTCCTGTTACTTAAATACTTACTGAAATTCTAATCGGGAAACTACTAGGTTCATAACAGTAAAAATCATCAACAATCGTTTCTATACTAGATTTACACACATTAGAAAAAAATCGCTAAACACAGCATCCAGCTATAATTTAAACTTCTAAAAGCCAAAATCAACTATTTTCCTTAATATTTTTTCACAAATAAATTAATATTATTTATCATCTGCTCGATTTATTTGTAGTTCGAAGAATAATTAAATATTTATTAATAACAAAAATAACTGAACTACTCCAAACTGCATTAAAAAATTAAATGTAAATTAAAACGAAGCATAATTGTATGCAAAAAATATGCCTTGCCGTTTTCTTGGTAAACAATTAATGAACAATCAAATAATCACATTGTGCTACATTTTATGACGTCTTTCTAAAATAATTCATGAAAAAATTATTTTGCTTCAAATATGTTTAACTAAAGTTTCTCATGCTATTGTTGATTTTGCAACAGTGATTTAAATGACTCAAAATTGAATTTCAATGCTAATTCAATGGGAAATTCGCCGACAGATAGTAGATTTATGTCCGTCCGGACGTACAGACAGGCGGACAAAAAGTATGAAAGTTGGGTCTCTGAGGTCATAGCTTTCTAACAAAAAAAAATAATTTTTAAGATCCGAATGATAGAACCGATTTTGGAAGGGGGGTACGGACGGACGGACATCGACCGCATGTCAATACCTCCTTTTTTTAATTTTTTTAAATTCTTTCGAATAAAAAAAGAAAAAAGTAGGCTAATAAAAATATATCTGCAATATATGAAGTGCTAGTTGTGATACGCTACCGATCTGACTTTTGAAAATTTCAAAACTCTTTTCTGTAAAAAAAATACACAAAATTTGATGATTTTAGCACTATAACAATAACACTGCAGTTTAATTGAAACCTTCAACATAATTTTACAACAAGAGAAAGTGTCAATTAAATTGTTTCAATTCTTCGTCTCCGAAGCAAGCAACTGTTAGTGATAACCAGTCTTCGGTTTTCAAAGCAAATTCAAAGCACTACTGACTACATTTTATAAATAGCTTACTGTGCATGGTAGCTGAGTGAAAATTCTATTTTAAAATCAGATTCTTCGTTGGATTCAAATGAAAATCTTTGTTCACTTTGAACTAAGATTTTTTTTTTTTTTGAAAATCACATCTAGGGTGGCTAACTAGACTGGAACCTGAAGTTCTAATTACTGAATTCAAATGGTTACGAACAAAAGGGCTCGATACCACAGAGTTGAGTTGATTATCTTGAACTGAGAGATACACAGGGGCTATTGACACAGAACGTCATAACTTAGGACCCTAGTCAAATGACGAGCCAACACCTGAGTAGGTACCCAACGTAACTTTCAGGAGCGACATCGTACGCAACGTCGGGGCTTTGGAGCATATTTAAAATGCACTCTCTTTACATGGGGAAGTATTCGTAGGACTTATTGGCAGCACTCTTAGTTTCCAGGACGGCAGTTATTTTTAGCAATGCTCGGGTCCTAACCTGGCACTTTTCAGATGCAAGAAAAGCTCCTTAGAAACTGGGCTCCCCACAGCCCCAGTTCTTGTAGCAGACTTCATGTAGCTACGAACTTCGACAAAAGGGTTCGATACCACATAATTTCATCACGAGAGCAAATAATTTTACAGCTTTTTCCATCATCTGGACAACACCGGTATTCGGTATACTCATCAGCATTTGCATTTTTTTTAATGAACATTTTATACTGAACTTAAGCATAGAATGTTTGGAAAGAGACATTTTTAAATCTGAAATAAAGCACATAAAAGTAGTTAGAAATATATGCAAATAAAGATTGGAGATTTATCCATGTAAAATTTTAAAGTTATATAGTTATAATGTGGAATACTAGTCTAAAATAGGAAATATAACTTTGATATACCAACTCGGCATAACAGATCCTTAAACTAAGAGTAAACTTTTAACATACTGTTTTCGGAAGCTTTGATATTTAGATAAGCCAATTCAAAGCTGAATAATTTGTATAACAGTTTTTTTTTTAAATCAGACCCTTAACCATTTTCTATTATACTTATTCAAGTTCAAAGTATATACGGATGTAAACTTCACCCTACAGTGTGCGTCTTAATTATGACGCTGTAAATGTCACACTGCAGTTTAATTGATTCTAAGAATAGTTTAACACCAGAAAGTGTCAATTAAATCGTGGCAATTCTTCGTCTCCGAAGCAAACAACAATGAATGATAACCAGTCTTTAGTTTTTAAAAGAAATTTAAGGCACAATATTTTAAAAATAGTTTATTTCGCATGGCAGCTGAGTGTAAATCGGAACTCTTCAATTCAAAGTAAAATCTTTGTTCACTTTGAACCGGCATTTAAAAAAAAACACAAACACCACATCTAGGTAGCTTACTAGGGAACCGATAGTTCTTATTGCTGAATTCAAATGGTTACGAACAAAAGGGTTCGATACCTATAACTTGAGTTGATTATCATGACACTAGATACACAGGGGCTATTGTCTCCGAGCGTCGCAATTAGGGACAGTCATAATTAAGGTCGAATGACGAGCCAACACCTGAGTAGGTACCCAACGTAACTTTCAGGAGCTACATCGTACGCAACGTCGGTGCTTTGGAGCATATTTAACGAGCACTTCCTGTACATGGAGTAGTTATTCGTAGGAATTTTTAGCTGCACACACTTAATTTACAGGTCGGCAGTTATTTCTAGCAATGCTCGGGTGTTATAACGATTGACGTTTCAGTTGCAAGGAAGCGCCTCAAGAGAGCGACTGGGTTTCCCAGTCCCCTGGAACTTACAGTTCTTATAGCAGACATTATGTGGCTACGAAGTTCCACAAAAGGGTTCTATACCACAAACCTTGGTCAAAAGAGAAAAATATTTTACCACTTGGACATCAGCGGTATTCCGATCAGTATCACTGGTTTACTAATCAGCATTTGCATTTCTACTGAAATAAACATTTTATGCTGAACTTATGCATAGATTGTTTGAAAAGATAGCCATATTTATATCTGAAATGAAAAGGCACATAATCAAAGCAGTCAAAAATATATGAAAATTGGAGATTTATCCATGTACATTTTCTATAGTTATATGCTTATAATGCGGCATACTAGCTTAAAATAACAAATATAACTTTGAACTACCATAATTCGGCAAAACCTATCCTTAAACTGAGAGTAAACACTTAACATACTTTGTTATTGGAAGCTTTCCAGTTTCGATGAACCGATTATAAATTGAAAAATTGCATCACTTTCTTTTTAAATCAGGCCTTTAAGCCAATACCATTTCCTCTTATAATTATTCAAGTTTAAAGCATAAGGATGTAAACTTCACCATACAACGTCTTGTTTGTGGCAGTAAATGTCAGTTTAGTTTAATTGAAACCTTTTTAACCTTTAATTTTTTACAACATAAAGTATCCATTAAATGGTTGCAATTCTTTGCCGTCGTATCAGGCAACAATCAGTAGTGATAATCCCCCCAAAGTTTTCGATAGAAATTTGAGGCGATGAATTTTTTTTGAACAACACACGTTTTATGTACAATATACGAGAAGTGGAGTGTAATTTTTGTTTTAAGTCGGAACTCAAAGTGCAATCTGGATTCACTGAGACATAATGTTTAGAAAATCACAAATCTCTTTCTCTCTCTCTCTGATTTTACATCTTTAAAATAATGGCTCTAATGTCATCAAGCCATCCAACTGATGTCAGAATATAGAAATGACGATTGAAAAGTTATATTACGTACAAACGATAAAAGCATTTTATTGTTCACCCATAACTTTTAGGAAAGGATAAGATTAGTTGCAATCCATGTGAGGTTCACCAAACTGTACATCTAGATTCAAAGTGCAATCTTGATTCCCTTCCAAATAATATTTTTTTAAAACGATACAAACAAGTGCAAGTTTTACACGTTTGATATTATGTATCCAAAAATATCAAGCCATACAATTGTAGATGAATCCAGAAACTGCGCCTGCATTACGTACAAATGCTAGAAGCATTTATTGTTAACCTTTTATTTTTAGGAAAGGATAAGATCAGTCGCAATCTTTTTTTGAGGTTCACCAAACAGCACTAACTGGATTCAAAGTGCAATCTAGGCTCACTTTGAATGTATACATATTTGAAAATCAAAAACACGTGCTAATTTCACTTGTTTAATATTATGTCTCCAATGATATCAGGCTATCCAACTGTAGTATACAATAGAATTTATGACAGGATATTAAGCCACATTACGTACAAATCAAAAAGCCCATTTTTAACCCTTTAATTTTAGGAAAGATAAGATTAGTTGCAATCCATTTCAATTTTTCTCAACTGTAGAATCATTTCGTGTAATCTGTTTTAGTAGTAACCTCGATAATCAGCCACTGTTTATTAACTTCAAAGCAGTGTCAAATCTGTTGTAGCCTATACATGGACGTAAAATAAGTTTTGTTCAATAATATAACCAACTGCACATAACTCTCTAATGCACAATATTCCTAATTGACGTTTTTTTTAATTATTCAACTATATTTTTATACTTTTCTTATGCTAAATACTATTCAGAATTACCTTTAGGGTTTTTCTCAGGGATTGGAAAGTTACTTTAAAAAAGTAACTCTGTTACAGTTACAGTTACTTAATAAAAAAAGTAACTCTGTTACCGTTACAGTTACTTAATATGAAAAGTAACACGTTACAGTTACTTAGTACGAAAAGTAACGATTCACAGTTACTTTTTGAAATTTCAAGTTATGAGAAAAATTGTAATTTAGCCATCTTACCATTTTTCAAAGAAAATCATTATTAACGAAACAATTTCACAACTCTGGCTGCCGTTAGCAGCCAAAGTGGACAATGCTAGTTTGCTTTTTCCCTCCCAAGAAAAGCTCAGATTTCGGGAATGCGAAATGTTCACTTCTCTCTTAGGAGTGGAATTTATAAATAAGCATCAGACAGCCTTCGGAAAGTAACGGAAAAGTAACGCAATTTTTCGTTACTTCGTTACCGCTGAAAATAACTAAGTTACAGTTACTTTCTGAAAAATGTAACGGCGTTACCCGACGTTACCTAAAAAAAGTAACTGTTACAAGTAACGCGTTACTCCAATCCCTGGTTTTTCTAAGTAACAATTGAATCATCTGGTTTATGAAACATGGCTGAATAACAAGCAAATCAATTTTTCAATGTTTTCATTGCCAGGATTTATTAGTTCTTTCTCAGAATTTATTTAGCGGTTTTTGTACAACAAATATCGATAGCATGTCGGGAAATATTCAGTGGATAAATTAGTCTAAAAAAAAGAAAGAATTTTATTTTGGGGCCGTCTGTTTTTAGGTGAATACTCTGTAGATAAATCATTGATTTTAGGAGAATGGAATCGAGCAAAATTTTTAAAAAATCATGTAAAATGGCTAATATGAATATTACATCCTAGTTTCTAAAATTAAAGAAACCCAATCATGAACTTAAGTAAATTAAGGCTAAATCTGACATAAATTGGTTATTTATCCAAGGTCCACTAATGTATTTACAAACAATAATCTTATTTGAAAACTGAACTGATGATTTAAGTTGGTCAATGCATACATTTTTCTACCTTTTTCGGCTTTCTTATAACATCAAAACAATCACGTTCCGTCATTGTCTAATTCTCAATCAAGCCAATAACAAAGTGAGGTCTAAAAAAATTTTGAAAACAAAAGTTTTGGGAACAACATTTAAATCAAATGAAACTAAAATTTAGTAGCCCTACGACCAGGCCCAACGGGTTATATAACCTGTAGACTTGGGAAGATTAGGCCTTGCCGACTCGTGTTTAGATAAAGGGCCTGAATAGGGTAAACAACTTATCAACTTAAAAATCAAATTTCTAGTTGACAAATGTTAGGTCTACCATCGGCCGACGGTAGCGCTTTGCAGTTGAGTAACAGATCACGCGACCCTCTGATGGCAAACCACGATCTAACTTCAGGTCTCCCACCGACTATTTTTTTTTTACAAATAAAAAATAATGCCTAAATTTGATATTACATTGAATAACCTTATCGGAATAGAATCTCTTTTCCGAAAAATTAGTACTTTAACAATCATTTTAAGTTCATTTGAAGTTTTTGTTGAACTGTACGTTGATTATGGTGACCACTCATACAGCATTTTGCAATACTAATTGAGTTTGTTATTGAACTATCTAGCTATAAAAATTCTGATACTAATCTCCGTTTCTTTTGTGATGATTTCAAAGTTGAAAAGTTAATCACTAAAACAAATCTGATCACCCTGTTGTCGCTAATTAAGTACCATACTCAAATGAAATTTGAATCTCAAAAAAGGAAATCATGTGATTATCCGAATGACGTAAATAATGGGTCGATTTGCAGACAAATAAGCGGCATATTCTTTGAAAGTGTTGAAGTTTGATGAATTTGAGTTTGCGCAAAACAGTCCTTGAGTAATTAAATTCGTACCGAATAATTAGAAGCTACTGTACAAGTTTCCGGCTTTTTTAAAATAATTTTAAAACTAACATAAATTTAGTTTAAACAGAATTTTTATCCAATATCCAGCTTCCCAATTGATTTTGTATCAATGATTAAATAAAAATTTAAATAAGCTGACATTCCCAATTGTATCTAACGATTATTCTCCCAGTTTTTTAGCAAATATAATTTAATGAAGTTCAACTATACAAGTTTCGTTAAGTTTGCAGATAATCATAAGTGTTTAGATAATCTAGTATTTTAGGCGTTTGGTTCTTCATGCGAAAGGTTCCAGGTTCGGGTCCGGGCATTGCTAAAAAAATGCCGAGCAATAAACAGTCTGCAGCCAAAAGTCAGACAAATAATACTCCATGCAGAGTAAGTGCACGTTAAATTTGATTTAAAGTCCCAAACCTGCGTACGAAGTCACTCCAGAAAGTTGCATTGGGTGCCTACTCATGTGTCAGCTCATCACTTAACTGTGGTTCTAAATTATGTCTCCCTTAAACAATAGACCTCGTGTAGCTCTAGTCCGACGAAGATCAAATTCAACTCAGCGCTGATAGCAATAATGTTACATTATAATATAAACACTCTAGGGTGGAACGTCTAACTTTCTTCAGAATTTCAATACCAAAATACTCAGGATTTTTTTCCTATTAAATCATATGGAAGTTGGATAATAATTTTTTGAACTATGCTAAACTTACTCTAAGTTTAAGAAAAATTATTATCCAGATGGGTATTTCTTTTTATGGTTATTTCTTTGAATTGAGCAGATTAACACAATATTTGACCAAAATTTTTAAGCATGTATTATTAGCGACAGTCTCATTTTCGCTGACACCAGTTTATTTGAAATCTTTATGGTTCTAGAAGATTTATGAATATCTAGAAAAATTATTATACAGATGGGGTATTTCTTTTTATGGTTATTTCTTTTAATTGAGCAGATTAACACAATATTTGACCAAAATTTTTAAGCATGTATTATTAGCGACAGTCTCATTTTCGCTGACACCAGTTTATTTGAAATCTTTATGGTTCTTGAAGATTTATGAATATCTAGCATTTATTCAAACAATTATGTCTATAGTTGTTTGAAGAAATGTTAAGATTACTAATATTACTATACGACTTAGATTTCCAATATCCACACATTCAAGGACAATTTTTCTGGTCGATCCCATAATGTTGGAAGTACATGTGAGTGAAGTCATTCATTCTTGCATCACTGCTGCGCCCGGCTTTGTATACATGCATTTCTTGCTTCGTCTCAGTCAACGCAGTTCAATTTCCGTGAATGCATACTGCATAGCCTTGAAAATCGGCGCTATTTTGTACAAAGAAATGAATAGTCATCATCATTTTTTGGATCATGGCTGCGCCTGGCTCCTGCTTGTACATGCATTTCTTGCTGCGTGTCGTCCGATGCAGTGATGCATAGCTGACATCGCGCTATTTGTACACAAGACTAAGTCATCTATCATTTGTTGGATCAGCTGCGCTGGCTTTGTACATGCATTTCTTGCTGCTGTCGTCCGATGCAGTGAATGCATAGCTTGAACATCGGCGCCATTTGTACACAGGAATGATAGTATCTATCATTTGTTTGGATGATGGATGCGCCTGGCTTTGTACATGCATTTCTTGCTGCGTGTCGTCCGACGCAGTGAATGCATAGCCTTGAACTTCGGCGCCATTTTGTACAGATGAATGAGTAGTCATTTATCGATTGTTTTGGATCGTGATTGCGCCCGGCTTTGTAGATACATTTTTACCGCGTGTTTCTCAACGCAGTTATTCACATTTTGTGAATGCATAGCCTTGAAAATCGGCGCTATTTTGTACACAGTAATGAACAGTCATTTCATTGTTGGATCATGGCTGCGCCTGGCTCCTGGCTTTGGTACATGCATTTCTTGCTGCGTGTCGTCCGATGCAGTGAATGCATAGCTTGAACATCGGCGCTATTTTGTACACAGACTAAACAGTCATCTATCATTGTTTGGATCATGGCTGCTCCTGGCTTTGTACATGCATTTCTTGCTGCGTGTCATCCGACGCAGTGAATGCATAGCCTTGAAAATCGGCGCCATTTTGTACACAGGAATGAATAGTCATCTATCATTTGTTTGGATTAGGGATGCGCCTGGCTTTGTACATGCATTTCTTGCTGCGTGTCGTCCGACGCAGTGACTCATAGCCTTGAACATCGGCGCCATTTTGTACAGATGAATGAGTAGTCATTTAGCGATTGTTTTGGATCGGAATTGCGCCCGGCTTTGTAGATGCATTTACACCGCGTTCTCACGCAGTTTCACATTTCGTGAATGCATAGCCTTGAATCGCGCATTTGTACACAGAAGATAGTCATCATCATTGTTTGGATTAGGGATGCGCTGGCTTTGTACAGTATTTCTTGCTGCGTGTCGTCCGACGCAGTGACTCATAGCCTTGACATCGCGCCATTTTGTACAGTGAATGAGTAGTCATTAGCGATGTTGGATCGGAATTGCGCCGGGTTTGTAGATGCATTTACACCGCGTGTTTCTCAACGCAGTTATTCACATTTCGTGAAAGCATAGCCTTGAAAATCGGCACCATTTGGGCTAAGGCAGCCTCCTGCTAGCCCACCCGGTTTTGGAAGAAGAGCCATAATTGTCTGTGTAGACACTGATCCATTTCATTCTGCAGTGTGTCTACATCAACAAAACCCATCTAGAGATTCATATTTGAACTAAACTCTGTGGCTCTTTGGCCTGTAATCGGCCGAGTGGCCACCATGCCTCTCAAATACTCCAAGACCGGAGGCGCAATGGGGTGCTAGCAGCAAAATGCTCCGATCAGTTGATCTAACTGAATCGAAATCTCCGAGAGTTTAGTTACCAATCTAGAGTAGTCTTCATTTCATCAACCAGCTAAAGTAGTGAAGCTGATGAAACTTGTCTAATCATAGAAGTTCGATACCCTTAAATTTTGGCATAGTAGGGAGAAGTGCTACTTTTCATCGATTGATCTTCATATGGGAAATTACACTCTTAGTCCTTGCACATGTGTGGATAAGGAGTTTGATTAGGGTAACAACTTATTCCCTTTAAATCAGACTTCTGGTAGACAAAACATTACATGCATAATGTCTACCATCGGCCCGGCGGGAGCACTTTGCAGTTGAGCAGCGGATCACGCGACCCTCCGATCACGAACCCGCACTCGTAAACTTCGGGTCTCCCGCCGTCCACTTTTTTTTAACACTTTCGCTACGCAGGATTTTTTTTGTTTCCGCGTAATAAGTGATAGGTATATCAATATCGAATCCTTAGTTGTACGGCCGTCTGGGCCGTTTCAGAAGTGAAAGGGTTAAATATAAATTAAATTATAAAAAAGTATCTGCGAAAACAATGATTTTTTTCACAACTGGTTTTTTTTACGAAAATGAGACTTCTATGCATTATTTTGTAGCATAATCTTAAATTGTAGAATTAAGTAATCTGCATTTGGGGGAATAAGGAATCTGATAAGGGGAACAACTTATCCCCTTTAAATCAGACTTCTAGTAGACAAAACATTACAGGCGTAATGTCTACCAGTGGCCGGGCGGGAGCACTTTGCAGTTGAGCAACGGATCACGCGACCCTCCAATCACGAATCCGTACTCGTAAACTTCGGGTCTCTCCGCCGACCATTTTTAATGCAAATTAAATTATAAAGAAATTGGGAAAACCATAATGACTTTTTTTACACAGCTGGTGTTTTTTACGAAAATGAGACTTCTATGCATTATTTTGTAGCATAATCTTAAATTGTAGAATTAAGTAATCTGCATTTGGGGGAATAAGGAATCTGATAAGGGGAACAACTTATCCCCTTTAAATCAGACTTCTAGTAGACAAAACATTACAGGCGTAATGTCTACCACCGGCCTATGGGAGCGCTTTGCACTTGAGCGATTCCCACCGACCATATGTTAATGCAAATAAAATTATTATTAAATATAATCTGCGAAAACCATAATGAATTTTTAACACAGCTGGTGTTTTTTTTTAACGAAAATGAGACTTTTATGCATTAAGTGTTAGCTTAATCATAAATTGTCGAATTTAATTCCCTATGCATGTGTCCGATTAGGGGAACAACTTATCCCCTTTGAATCAGACTTCTGGAAGACAAAACGTTACAGACGTAATGTCTACCAGTGGTCGGGCGGGAGCACTTTGCAGTTGAGCAACGGATCACGCGACCTTCCAATCACGAATCCGCACTCGTAAACTTCGGGTCTCTCCGCCGACCATTTTTAATGCAAATTAAATTATAAAAAAATTGGGAAAACCATAATGACTTTTTTTTACACAGCTGGTGTTTTTTTACGAAAATGAGACTTATGCATGATTTGTAGTTTTATCTAAAACTGCATAATTTAGTGCAGAAACCGTTCCCCTATAGTGATGATCAAGATCACCATTTATATTTTTACCATCACTTTTGGAAGAATTTCTGTTAGCTATTTATTCTAATAGTTTTGTCAGTAACCATCAATTTCCCAGAAAGTAAATAAAGTACCAAGGATATTTATTCCATGGTTCTATATTTATTCTAAACAGTTTAATCAAAGCAGAAATGGATGATTTACGCGTGAAGTGTAAGGTTACACTATCGTCGCACTAGAGCTACATTAGGAATATTGGTAACGGACGTAGTAATTTAGAATTACAGTCAAGTGACGAGCTGGCACCTGATTAGACACCCAATGCTACTTTTAAGGGCTACATCTTAAGGGTCCACGACAGATTGAACGTGCACCAGTCCCATGAGGACGATCCATTTATAGGTTGGCTGAGGCGGTGACAAAACCACAGGTATCTTTAGTGGTAAGACTCCTATACCGGCCGGGCCTCTATGGTGCTTTGAAAGGATAATACGTTTGTTTGGCGTAATAGAAGACAACATTGAATAGCTATTGACTTTACCGTAGAAGTAACCGTTTAAGTCTTCTATTTAGTCAAGGAACTTGCAATTTTTGACAAATATTTACAAGATATTTGCAAATGCATTTCATGCGAATTTATTTGGCTGGAACAACGCAGCACTAGATGATTAGAACTATTGGCCCTGGAAGATTGGTTGGTTCCATGTACACCATTTACACGGTGATATTGATTGGCGTTTTTTTTTTTTGCCCAGCATGATTCGATTATACATTTATAGGAAGGCTGAGGCGAGGACCAAACCACTGAAGGTATCCTCAGCGGAAAGACTCCTTAACCAGTGCTTTAAACGCGGAAAAATGTTTAATTTTTTAGTAAGATAGAAGACAATAACATTTAATAGAAGTGGCTTTTCCGTTGGGGTGACCATTTTAGTCTTTTCTATTAAGTTTTGGTACTTAAAATTTTAGACAAGATTTTTTTTCGAATTTAGTCGCTGGAACAACGAAGCACAAACTGATAACAATAGTTATTGGCTATGAGCCTCGCAATTTTTGAACTGTATTTAACACATTCACTTCCACTATAGCGATGGAAAATTTTCATCAATAGAGCCTGATGTGAAGTAGAAGAACATCCTGTTGTTTAAACTAATTCGTTACAATTTAAAAATGAACTAATTCTTCATTTTCGAAAAAGTAAAAATCTTAGTTCGAGGTCGTAAAATTACAATGTTAGGTTGAATTAACGTCGCTAACTAAAGATACACGACAGCTAGTCGTGAAATTACGAGGAAATGTTCTTGGCCTTTTCCGACTGGATAACTCATCATCTGTCACTAATTATTGAATTGAAGCCAATCACCAGATTTGTTTCAGTTATTAACTTTTCGACTATGAAATCAACATTAAAATTGCATAATTCATATTTTTTGGGTTGTTTTTATTTGAAAAAAACAAACAAAAAAAAGACAATTTGCAATTTTTTATAGCTAGATAGTTGAATAACAAACTAAAGTGCACGGCGAAATGCAGTATGTCTGGTGCCTAGTCGTCCTACACTCGAGACGAGAGATTTAATTTCCTCGTAAATTGAAATAGAATGTACTCTTTCACATCATCAAGTATTATTCCAAGCACAGCAGGATCGGTTGCAAAAGTGTAAAATCTAATATTCTACTTTCTATATCCTCAAACTGATCACCAAGTGACCTTAAATTTGCTTGCGGTTTTAACATAATTCATATATAGGTGTTAACATCCCTACATAATTATGGTTGTATTATATTTGTCGTCAATAGACGAAAGACACACATCGCAATAACTGCATAAGCTTTAAAATCAATGTATGGAAATTCATCAGTCGCATCTGGTATTACTAGGTGTCAATTAAATATCATACAAAAGGGTAGATGAGAGCTAGATTGTGTAACCACTAGACCATCATGTTTATCAAGTTTTCAAACGAACTTGAACTCATAAGAACTGTTGGCGTAATGTTGGCGAAATTAGTTTGACTGTAAACCAATGATTTGATGGTAAACCAATATGGGCTTAAAAACTTTTTTTTAATCAACAAGAAATTTTATCGTTTTGGTATGATCATTGTAATGCCGTAGCGAACAAAAATTACTTCAAAATAACTTTTACAAGCTTAAAATTGTCTTGAAAAAAAGCAATGTTTGTTGCTAATGTTATTCAACCATGTATTTCATTTATCCCGAAGAAAGAGTCCAGAAAAATACCTAGTAGTTTTGGATCACAGTTAGAGGGCGCTTGAATTTTTAACCTTTAATCCAGTTCAGTATTTGATGACTAGTAAAATTTCTGCCTGGAAATATCTTGTGTATTAAGAGCCTCAACACACTTCTTTAAAGCACTGCAGTTTATTTCATATTGGTCTCAGTTACTTTATCGACGTGCAATTCAAAACTAATGACTTCTGGCTACATGTTTTCTTTATGGTGATCGTTGCAGGAAACAGATTATTTTCTTTGGCTGACTACAGTTGGATAACCTGATACAGTACTACACATTTTAAGTACATATATATTCGGATGCATAGCCATTTGAACAACCAATTCAGACACAAATTGAAATAGAAAAATCTTAACTTACCCATCCATCCACCCCAACTCTTTACCAGCACAACCGCCAAGACACAGCCCATTTCATTTTTCGCAATATCAATTTCCTACTTTCATCCACTATTCAGTATTTGCAATTCAATTTTACATAAATTTAAGTCACTTGGCCAAACAGCGTGGATCGACCCTTTAGCAATCTTTAGTTTAAAGTTTTAGAACCATTTGTTTTAGGCATATTAACAATTTCATTTCAGGGCAACTTATTATCAGGGGGCCTACCCTTTTTCTCAGTTGTCCTACATTTCTCAGTTGGCATACATTCCTCAGGGGGCTTACTTTTTACAGCGGCCTACTCTTTCTCAGGGTTTCCTACTTTTTACAGGGAGCCTACTCTTTTTCTCAGGGGCTCCACTATCTCAGTGGCTACTCTTTTTCCAGAGGGGCTACACTTTCTCAGGGGGCCTACTCTTTTTCTCAGGGGGCCTACTTTTCTCAGAGGGCCTAATAATTTTCTCAGGAGACCTACCTAATGTTTTCCCCAGTTGATATAACTTTTCTCAGTTCGCCTACTTTTCTCAGGGGCTCCAGTATCTCAGTGGCTACTATTTTTCTAGAGAGGCTACTCTTTCTCAGTGGGGCCTACTCTTCTTCCAGAGAGACTACTTTTTCTCAGGGGCCTTCTATTTTTCCCAATTGGCCTACTTTTCTCAGGGGGCCTACTCTTATTCTCAGTGGGCCTACTCTTAATCTCAGTTCGCCTACTTTTCTCAGGGGCACCATTATCTTAGTGGCTACTATTTTTCCAGAGAGGCTACTCTTTCTCAGTGGGGCCGACTCTTTCTCAGGGGCTACACTTATTTTCAGGGGGCTACTATTTGCCCAACTTTTATTCTCAGGGGCACTTTAATTCTCAAGTGCAAATTTTATCATCAGGTGCTACAATTATTCTCTGGGGCTACTATTAATCTCAGTGGCTACTCATTCTTAGGGGCTCCACTATCTCAGTGGCTACTCTTTTTCCTCAGGGGTACTTTTATATTTAAAGACTTTCTCAGAAGCCCTTCTCTTTATTTCAAGGGGCCGATTCTTTCTCAAGAGTTCCACTATTGCAGTGGCTACTCATTTTCCTCAGGGGCTTACTTTCATTCTTAGGAGCGCTAATCTTAATCTCAGTGGCTACTTTTACTCTCAGTGGCTACTTTTACTCTCAGTGGCTTTTATAATTGAAAAGTCTTTTCTCAGGGGACCTACTCTTTCTCAAGGGTCCTACTCTTTCTCTCAAGGGGCATACTTTTTATCAAGTGCTCCACTATGTCAGTGGCTACTCTTTTTCCAGAGGGGCTACTCTTTCTCAGGGGCCTACACTTTTTCTCAGGGTGGCCTACTATTTTTCTCAGTGGCTTTCTCAATGGGGCCTACTCATTGTCTCAGGGGCTACTATTTGTCTCAGTGGCAACTTTTATTCTTAGGGGCACTTTTATTCTCAAGTGCAAA